>JAODAL010057316.1:0-22754 GCA_025379985.1 Phyllomedusa bahiana
TTTAAAGATAAATGAGTAAATGATACGGTGTTGTCATGAAACCTTGCTGTCTTTTACAGTCTCCTCACAGCAAAACCAGTAAAATGAACTGTTGGGAAAAGAGAATAAAATTGCAGTAAGAAAAATGATCATTTTAAAAAAAGTTTTCAAGAGGACCATTTCTGTTTGAAGAGGAATGGAAGAAGACCGGCAACTAATCGGTGAACCTCGGAAATTTGGGGCCACAACATCATCAGAGATCCATGCCTGATTCATTTTGATAAAAGTCAAATGATCCACATTATCTGGGAAAGCCAGATGCGTTTGTCTGTAATGACCCTTCAGCTGTGCTGAAGGTCCGCTCAGATATGACTGTGGCTGCTGGGCAGGACAAAAACCTTCTATGGCGTGGCGAGCAGCTCGGGCCCATTCGTCATTTTGGATACCCAGAAGTCTATTGGGTCCGGAACACATACAAAAACATCGGTGTTTGAGACGCAGATAGTCATGCACCATGATCTTAAGCGGTCTCTGTGTGTTGGATGTGTGCCCTGCATTGCATGCGTTGGTGAGGTAGTAAATAAAGATTGCCAGAGGTCACCCATTAGGCTTCTGCTACTTTGCCTGCTGCTGCTGCTGCCGCTACGCCTACTTGGCACTCTACTGCTGTCACGTCGCTGATGTTGTTCCACCGTGACATTTGAGGAACGTGAAGCAGACACAACAGATGTCTCCAGTTGATCAATCAGCAAGGTCCCCTTTTTCCTGCAATTTTACTCTCTATTTGGGTGGGTGGGAAGGAAAGTGCTTGAGTTTTTTTTTTTACCGGGGACCAGGAGGGTGCCCACCCAGTAACTGTTGTTCATTTTGTTGGCCTTAATCCCGGAGATCATGTTGGAAGAAATGGAGCATGCAGCATCATGTGAGAGATGGAGCCTTGATTTCCCAAGCCTCTGGGTCGGGGGGCACTAGCAAAACTGACCCTTCCCCTCATCTTCCTCCTCCGCCCAAATTCGCACCAACCTCTTTCCAAGGCAGGGAGTCGGTAACGCGGTGTCTAGGAATACCTCCTCCTCCTTCTCTGCTTCCTCCGGCACAGCTTCAACACAGCCCTGACTTACCTCAGATGATGCACCCCCTGAGAGCTGATGCACCCCTTCCCGCTAGCCTGGACCCCGAACCACTGCCTAATGAAGAACTGATAAAATTGAGAAACTATCGGACTTGTGGATTCGACGGAGAGAAAGGCTTCCCTGTATGCATCTGTGTCCGTCTCTTCCTCCGTTTGTGGTGGGCCTGTGTTTCAGAGTGTCCAACGATCGTTCCAGAACTAAGATCACCACAACGCTCATGCTGACAAGGGCATTGTCCCGACTGACCATTTTTGGGGGCTTCTTCAAAATGGCAAGGATGTTGCAGAGCTCTTTCACCTGCTCCCCTTTTCGCTGAACACCCCGAGGTCACACACCGCTGCTTGTCAGGCCATGTTGTTTAAATTACGTACTGGTAATGGCATTGCGCTGCTCCCACAATCCACTGGAGCATGTGGAGGGTGGAATTCCAGTGTGTTGCCCCCTTTAAAAAAATGAGACGGTTTAATTTGGGGGGCCGAGCTGACCTGCAACGAAACCAGGCGGGACGGGAAACGGGTGCAACGGCAGAAGTGCAACTCAGACTTTGAGCCTTCTTCAGCAGGGAGTCCCCGAACCCGGGAAGCCCCTTTAGAAAAATTTCCCAAACCCACAAGGTTCATGACATGTGCCCCGGGAAGGGATGTTTCTCCCCGCCCAAAGAAACTTAAGGGGGGCAAACCCGATTTCCCCCCGTTATAGCCACCAAACCCCCTTACCTGGGACAAGGGGGTTTTTCACCCCAACCAAGAGCTCAGGTCTCGTTTTGGGGAGCCCTCCCCAGCTCCCGACCTGTTTTGGCGGTCCCCAAAAACGATTAATTTAAAAACCCGGGCCTTTGGTTTTTCTGGGCAATTTAAGCCACCAGAGGACCCTTTGGGGGGAAAGCCCTGCAACCCCCCCTTTCGGTTTTGAAAAGCGTGCGCCGAGCCTGAGAGCCCCCGTCCCCCCCCCAGAGTCTTTTCCCCCCAGTTTACCCTGTTTGCTTCACAGAGAAAATAGGGGCCTTGGCCAAGCTTAAATAGTCCATGTGGGCGGTTGGGCAGGGTGGGCTTCCGGGGGCCCCAGATGCAGACAAAAAGCGCTTGAAAAATTTTTGATGACATGTGGTGGCCCCGGGCCCCGGGCGGGTTTTCTGGCCAATTTTCCCGTGGTGGGAAACCCCCTCCGTGCCACCAGACGGGAAAAAACAAAAATTTTTTCCCAAACCAAAAGCCTGGGAAAGCCAAAATTCAGGCTTTTGGCTTTGGGATGGTTTTTGGGGTTTTTAAAATGTTTCTTCGCTCCAAAACCCGGGAAAACAGAAGGGTGGTGCTAGACTGGCCGCTGTACGGGGTGCAGGTCGTTTAAAAGGTGGAAAAGGGGAAGGGGTAGGAAAGGGTCTCTGGTGGTGTGGTGGGGACTTGGGGGATGGGGGAGGGTGAAGGGAGGCTGATTTCCCCGATCATGACTCTGGGGGAGGGGCAGGGGGAGTAGGAAATTTGGGGGTGGCGGGGGAGGAGGCGGAAAACAGAGGGTTTTGACAAATGGTTTTGGGGCCCCCCGGGGTCCGGGTCTGGCCTTTTTTGGGCCAAGTTTTGCCTCCTTTTTAACTAAGGGATTCGTGCTTGGGACTAGACTGTTGGTGGTGGGTTTAACCACTTTTAAAATTCTTGCCCCTATTTTTTGTTTAAAGGCAAAAAGGGGGCAAAGAAAAACGTGGGTGAAACAGAGGCCCTTTCCAAAAAAGGCCCCGGCTTGAGAGGTCCTGGGGCCTTTTTGAAAGGCGTTTAAACGAGGGGGCAGGGTTTCCCCTGACCCCTGGGTGGCGGAAACATTTTTGCGGACTTCTGCGGGCCGCCCTTCCCCCTTTTTTTGGGGGGGACCCATACGACACTACCCCCTCGTCTTCCTCCCCGTCCGTGATTAAACGCCCCGCAAGAAATTCTGCTGGAAAAAAAACCCCCGTTTTGGGTCCGCAATTTTCCGGGCAAACATCATCATCAACACAGGGGGGACTTCGTCGTCTTAAAAATTCCCGCATCCAGGGGGCGGCCCCCAAGAAGAGGGACTGTAAGGCGTTGCCGAAACCCCTCCGGGGGTTTTTGCCGATTTACCGGCTTCCTTTTCCCTTGGGTGGCCCTTTAGTAACTGGGCGTCAGAGGGAGAGAAAATCATTTCCCTTTGGCCCTCTTTATCTTTTAAAATGCCTTCTGACCCCCCAAAAGCATTTTTTCATCAAAAAGGTCTTTTAAAAAAAGGATTTTCCCAGTGGTGGGGGGCACGATTTTGAAATTTGGGGGGCCTTGCTTCATGTTGGAAAGGATGCTGAATTAAGCTTTATAAAGAAAAATTTTTGGCCGTGACTGGGGGGCCCAGGAGGTTTGGGTTGGGTGGTACAGGTTTTCATTAACCCCTGAAGAAAAGATTGGCGGCGGTTCGTTACTGAGTTCACAGGGGCCCCCTTAAACCCCGGGGGAAGACCGGCCTGAAAGGCCGGCCAAAACCCACACTCCCCCCCGGGTTTTCTGTTGTCGCCAGGGACGGAAGGAGCACCTTCCTCGGGAAACCTCTACCTCCATGTCCTCCCCCCCCCCTTGCTCGCTTACCAAAAAGCATTTTTGCCCCTGTTCAAAAGATAAAATTTAAGAGGGTATGGGGAAGGGGTTTTTTTGGGCGCTCTTATTAAAGACGGCAAAAACACCCGCTAATTTTCCCAAAACCCTCAAATCAAAACAAAAAAGCTGAAAAAAATTTTAACCGCCAAAGGTGGGCCAAACAACAAAGCTGGAAGGGCAAAAAGTGAAAAAAAAAACATATCTGAATTGTTAAGGATAAATAAAAGTTTTTTTTTGGGACCTAACAATTTTACCTGGGTGGGCACAAAATTTTTGGGTGGATTTTAAATTTAACTGCAAGGGACCTTTTATCAACAAAGCTTTTGACTGACCAAAAATGAAAAAAAAAAAAACCCCATCTGAAATTGAAAAGGTTAATAAACGGTATTTTTGGCAAAACCCATAATTTTACCTGGTTTTGACTAAAAAAATTTCTGGATTCAAATTTAACTGCAAGGTGGGTCCATTTAACAAAACCGGACTGGGGGAAAAGTTTCAAAAAAAAACGTATCTGAAAAAGGTAACGGGTAATAAAAGGTTTTTTTTGGCACCTAACAACCTGTGGTGACTACAAAATTGGGATTCAAATTTAACTTTCATCGGGGGCTCTATCAACAAAAGGGTGGACTTTGGGAAAAGTGAAAAAAACCGTATCTGAAAAGTATACGGATAAAAAAAAGGTATTTTTGGGACCAATAAACAAATTCCCCCTGGGTGACTAAAAAAATTGTGGAAAAAAAATTTTAAATGAAGGTTGGCCTTTCCCATCAATAAAGCTGGACTGGAAGGGGAAAAGTGCAAAAAAAACATATCTGAAAAGAAAAAGGAAAATAAAAAGGGAAATTTTTTCCACCTTCAATTCACCTGGGTTTACTACAAAAAAAGCCCGGATTCAAAAATTTTAAATGCATCGTGTCCCTATCAACAAAAACTGGGGCCCGGGCAAAAGTTTAAAAAAAAATGTATCTGAAATGTAAAACGGATTTTTAAAAAAGGGATTTTTTGGCACCTATTTAACCTGTGGTGAATACAAAATTTCTGGATTTTAAATTTTTCTGAAAAGGGGGCTATAACAAAAAGCTGGGCTGGGCAAAAGTGACAAAAACAAGTATATGAAATGTATAAGGATAATAAAAGGTATTTTTGCCACCATCAAAATTTACCCGGGTTTACTACAAAATTGCTGGATTAAATTTAACTGCAAGGTGGCTCTATCAAAAAACTGGCCTGCCCAAAATGAAAAAAAAAATTGGGATCTGAAAAAAATACCCCGGGTAATAAAAAAGGGATTTTTGCCACCTATCAATTCGCCCCGTGGTGACTAAAAAAAATTGCTTTATTCAAAAATTTTTTGCAAGGTTGGGTTTCAACAAAGCTGGGGCGGGCAAACGTTTAAAAAAAAAATGTAAACTGAAATGATACGGATTTTTAAAAGGTATTTTTGGCACCCATAACCTGTTTGGGGACTTTCCAAAAATTGTGGATTCAAAAATTTTAAATGCAAGGGGATAATAAAAGTGGAAAATTTTGGGAAAAAAACAAATTTGACCTGCAGTTACTAGAAAGATCTGTATCCTAATATAATTTTGGCTGCCCCTTTTCCAAGTAATATTTCAACAGTTAAAATGTTTTTAAAATAAAGCTATTGCCCAAAGCAAAGGGCTACACAAAAATCGGGTGAAATAACCAGTATTCTTAAAGGCTTGCGGGTTTTCGCCCGGGCCCCCCCCCCATCCCCCCCCTGACTTTACAGCGGTACGTGCTTTAAAATTCCTGCCAAATACCCCAAAAACTGCAAATCCTGATCAAAATAAGTTTAAGGGGTCCCAGCTAAAAATAGAGCTGTCTCTGTAAACAAATAGAATAATTTTGCTGAGCTGTTTGCACAGAGGCAGAGGCAATCTTACGCTTTGGATACTACACACACTGATCATAAAACAAGAAGGGTGTTCTATGAAAACGGGTCATGTGATTTTTCCCCCTCCAACCATAAAATCCCAGTCATGGTCGAACCCCAATCTCCCCCTGCTCTATTCTGTAAGTGTTTTTCTGGCCGCCAAAATGACAGGAAGCGGAAAAATGGCACAATTTAAAAATAGATTAGGCACAGTTTTACCAAATCTAAAAAATCCTCAACGTAAATACCATCCCCGATTTAATTTGTCGTAAAAACCCTCAACACTAGTGTCTTCCCCTGCCATTAATCTGCTTCTGGGAGGCAGGAAGCGCCAATAGAGGATACGCCATTTTAAATGCAACTCACTTCGGCGCCATCTTCTGCCTCAGCTGCTACACGTGGCACTCAGAGAAAATAACAACTGTGGGTCCAGGGAGGCTCTACAGTGAAGGGTCATATATGCCAGGAAACCCTCCGTCCCCCCTGGGTGAACGGAGACAATAAACGACTCGCCGACAAGATTGACAACCTGGAGAATAGGTCTAGACGTAATAACTTGCAGTCCAATTTACATACCATCTGTGAACAAGAAATACCTGCCCTACTAGGCCTTTCAGGCAAATTCACGGTAGAAAGAGCACATCGCATAGGACCTAATCTGAATGGGGAGGGAGCTAACTTACCTTCAATTATAGGGAGCAGAGATAGACTGAGACAGGTAATCGTCAAGTACTCTGAGAAACACGAGCTCCTGCGGGCATTCAAACGACTGAGATCTGATCTGCACTACCAAGGTCATCTGTTGTTGATCTTCGAGGACTATTCTGCAGAAGTTGTTAAGCGCCACAGGGCATTCTCGGGCATCTGCACGGAACTTTATCATAAACAAGAGAAATTTGCACTTTAAAACCAGCGGTTCCCGCAAAAAAAAAAACAAAACAGTAACATCAACGTTCCCCAAATCCCCTAAGGCCCCAACGGTTCTTGGACAGAGTGAGTCAAGACCGGGAAGACCGGTCAGCGCGGCATTCCCCGCGAGCTGCCAGATTTGGGCCCCCCTAGGAAGGTCAACGGGAGCGGTTGCCTTCCCCCCCGGGGCCCCCCAACGGTCCGAAGGAAAAGAAAGAGATCACTACGAACGGGGGACTTGCCGCCCGACAAGACTACCTCTGAAAATCATGATGGGTCGGGAGGTGTTGTCCTGAATGAGGAGACGTATGAGACTTACCTTATGTTTACAGGTTAATTCCAAATGTTTGGGGTGTTAGCATTTTGGGTTTAGGGGCTGGACTTTTAGGGGGGGGAAGGGTTCGGGGGCCCTTTTTGCCCCTCCTCCCGCCTGAGGGGTTGGTGGGCATAACTTGCTCCGTCGCCCCACAGGGGGTAGGCGGGCCCATAGAGGCCATATTTGTCAGCGCTCACAGGTTTTTATAAGGTGTCCGTTAGTTACGGAGCATAGGATTGTATAGGGAATTTACGAAGTACCTCATGTCGGGAAGAAGAGACTCTCCCAAGCCAAAGGGAGATAGAAAAAAAATTTTTCTCTCTCTCTGGGACCACACTCTGGGAGTGTAGACTCTATGGAGATAGGCTTAGCCATGTGGGAAGCCGACGTGTTAGGTATAGTTTGGTTAAGGTTGTGTGTTTTTCTTTTGTTCACTTGGAGCCACCACTCACTCGACTCACCCAACATAGTAAATTTCCCCGGGGAGGGGGGGGGGGGGGGATTTTTTGAGCCGAGAGTCCCCGCTGATACCTCAAAATTATTCATTTTATCTCTTGGAATATTAAGGGATTGGGCCCCCCAAAAAAGGGTCCTGGTTCTCAGGACCTGAAAAATTTAAAAAAACAGTGTTTGCTTTACAAGAGCCCACTTGAGACGTAGCTTTTTTAGACAAAAGCTAGGGGTCGCTAGGTTAGGGGTTTTCCCGCTAAAGGGAAGAAAGGGGGGTCTCTTATGATACATAAAAACTTGAGATGTTCCATGGTAAGCCAGTTACAGGACTCAGAGAGCCGGCTTCTTAAGGTGGTCTTAATGATCCAAAACGAAATAGGGGATATTAAAAACGCCTTTGGTTCAATCGGAGACAATAAGTCCTTCTTTCAAGAATTGGCAGAGGACATTGTCTCTGACCCGTACCTTAAAGATTGGGGGGGCATATGAACACTTTTCATAATGCATTAAAAGCAGGACAAGGGGACAGATGGGAAGGGGACAGGTCTGGCTAAATTTTGGAGAAACACTGGGGTCGCCATGTCTGGAGGGCTTTTATCTGAGGGACGGGAATACACGTCCCCCCCCCCCCCCCCATCCGGCGCGTATTGATTACTTCCTGACCTCCCCCCAGGGATCGCAAGAAACAAAGAAAACGCATTGAAAACTTGTTTATCTGACCCCCGCCCCCCTAATGTAAAATGAGGGGTTTTATCCCGGGAGAGGAAAAATATTTGGCGTTTCCCCTCCTACCTTTACAAGGATGAGGAATTCAAGAATTGTGTCCACAATTGGTGGATTGATTACAAAGTCACCAATGCAGACCATGTAGAAAATCCCCAGCTATATTGAGAAATCGCTAAAGTGGTTTTGCGGGTGGTCTATATATATTGCTGCTGGGAAAAAGAAGATTCATGCAAAACTGAAAGGGCTGACTAACACACTGAGGGTGGCATACACCGCGTTTAGGTCCTGTCCAACGTTAAAAAACAAAGATATTTGGGTCAATAGCAAAAAGGAATTGAATATTTGGGAACAAAGGGGTAAGGCTAAAAAGTCATTTTTAGGAGGAAAAATTTTCAAGTTGGGGGAAAAGAGCTGGTACCTTTTTTGGGGGACCCTTTGCTAGGGTATACCCCACAATAGTATCCACTCCCTTCGGGATGATCGGGGCACACTTAAACACAAGGGAAAGAAGATTGTAGACATTTTTAAAAAATTCTATGCGTCTTTATACTGCCCTTCAACAACGCATCCTACGACAGCAGAACAATGGTTGGCAAAAGTAGACCTTCCGTCACTCTCACAAGAGGATAGGGATCTATTGGGAGCCCCAATAACGGAAGAAACTGTTGCTCAGACTATCCGTCATCTGGGTAATCAGAAAGCCCCAGGCCCGGACGGCTACTCTGCGGAATTCTTTAAAATGCTTTGCCCCGAAATAGTGCCTACACTGACAAAACTTTATAATTCCTTCCTATCGGGACTACCCGTCCCGAAATATATGAATGAAGCATTCATTCGAGTCCTCCCTAAGTCAGGTAGGGACCCCACCGACCCTGCCTCTTACCGTCCCATCCCCCTCATCAATAGCGACGTGAAAATCATTTCGAAAATAATGGCAGACCGCTTGGCTATCGTACTGCCTAAACTCATTGCAGATCATCAAGTGGGTTTTATCAAAGCAAGGTCCGCAGTGACCAACATACATAAGGTGTTGGCAGTGTTGGACGAAGTCAAAGTACACCCACACAAACACCCCTCCCCAGCTCTGTTGTCGATCGATGCCGAGAAGGCGTTCGACAATGTGAGCTGGGAGTGGATGGGAAAAGTGATGAGCAGGATGGGACTGGGAGACACTTTTGAGAAATATATCAGTGGGCTATATGCTACCCTCTCAGCTAGGATTGCCATTCCAGGCTTTTTGTCAGCTTCATTCCCACTGTGGAGAGGAACAAGACAGGGGTGTCCTCTGTCACCCCTGCTCTTCAATATTGCAGTTGAACCTCTCTCTCGATACATAGCCCAACTTGACAAAGTGGAGGGGATAAAAGTGGGGAATTATACCCTAAAGTTGGCCCTATTCACAGATGACCTTATTTTTTTCTGCTCTCGACCATCTGAGGATGTGAGCCTAATCCTTGACACCTTGAAGGAATTTGGGGCCTGCTCAGGGTTTAAAATCAATGCCGCAAAATCAGAACTTCTAGATCTAGCTCCCCGGGGATCTACTGGAGTACACTCTGTGGCTAACCTTTCGGTTACAGTGGTGGAAAAATCCATAAAATACTTAGGCATTAGGATAGGCAAGACCCCAGAATCAATCTACGAGCTTAACTTTCCCCCTGCCATTCGTGAAATCTGTGACGAACTATCTAGGTGGTCACAATTGCCAATTTCTTTACTAACGCGTTGTCATTTAATAAAAATGATCAGCT
This sequence comes from Phyllomedusa bahiana, assembly GCA_025379985.1. NCBI lineage: Eukaryota > Metazoa > Chordata > Amphibia > Anura > Hylidae > Phyllomedusa > Phyllomedusa bahiana. Next base: position 9,756 of record JAODAL010057316.1, read on the forward strand.
TCCCGAGACTCATTTATCTGTTGCAAACTGTTCCTCTTCTTGTGAGGCATTCATGTTTCAAAACTCTCACTACGGCTTTTACTAAATTTATCTGGAAACAGAAACGCCTAAGGATAGCGCTAAAAAAAACTAATGCTCCCAAAAGAAATGGGGGGTTTAAACATTCCAAATATAAGAGTTTATAATCTGGCCGCTTTACTCCGCCATGGTGCAGACTAGGTTAAGGGAAATCCGCAATTCTCCAACATTGAGTTGGAAGCCAACCTTGTTGCCCCCTGGAGCCTTAAGGCTCTTCTCCACACACCTTATTCTCCACTGCCCACAGTTGCTCGGCAAAGCTTGGTAATACAAGACACGATTGGAGCTTGGAAGACTGCCAGGGAATTTTTTAAGCTTCCATACAAATCGAGTACTCATCTGTCGTGGTGGGGTCACCCAGAATTTTCCCCCGGGACTGGATCGAATGCCCTGGAAAGGTGGAGGTCGAAGGGTATTCTTACCCTCCGGCAGTTAATAAATAAACAAGCCCATCGTTTCCTCACATTCCAGGAACTTCAGGCCCAATATAATCTGGACCAGTCTCAACTGTTTGCCTACAATCAAGTTGTAAGCTTTTTGAGAACCAAGATTGGAGACCTCTCACAACTCAGTAGAAACGTTAAGTTTGATGCACTGTTGGGCGAGGCGAACACACAGCATTCTCTGTCTACTTTATATGCTGGACTGCGATTTCCCTACGAGAAGGTAGACACTGAAAAGATATTTGAGGGCTGGGTCCGGGACTTTCCAGACATTGACATTGCGGAGGGAGTATTGGAGGGATGGACTCGGGTCAGGAAAGCCTTGACCAATTAATCGTGGTGAGACACTTATTTTAGACTGGCACACAGAACTGTCTATGGCTTTAACATACCACCCAACCCCTAGTTCCCAGATCGCATCACTGCCTGTCCGAAGTGCTTTTGTCCAGCTACAGACTTAAAACACGGTATTTGGTCATGCGTAGCAGTCCATCAGTTCTGGATGGAAATTGTTCAGCTGCTAGAAAATAAATTACACGTCACACTACCTATGGATCCTTTGCAAATATTATTTCACAATGTCCCTTTGAAATTACCAAACCATGAAGGTGGAAAAAGAGATAACACACTGATACACATAATGCTAATGGCAGCTAAGAGATGTTTACTCTCGGATTGGCTTAAACCACTGGTGCCCTCTGGATCTATCGTCATCCAGATGGTTAAACATTATTTGCAGATGGACAAGGTGGCTATGCTCCATAACAAAGAATTACAAACGGGGAATTTTTTTGGGAAATGGCAAAACTTTATTGAGGCATTTTTGACTGATTCTGGCATACAAAGCTTTATGCAAACATTTAGAAATACGACGTGGTATCTTGGTCACTGTAACGGTCTGGAAGTGGATCCTCTGGACCACCGCAGGCAATGGTGGAGGCCCACACCAGGGAGCGGCATCTAAGTAGGTCCCGGTTTTCACCAGAGCCCGCCACAAAGCGGGATGGACTTGCTGCGGTGGGAGTCTACCAGGTCGCTTCCACTGGCGGGACTTGCCTGCGGTGGCAGCCAAGGGTAGGCGTGGTACAGAAACCTCAGGCTGGCTCGTAGTCGGGAACAAGCAGGAGGTCAGGACAGGCGGCTCTGATTCGTAAACGTAGACAGGCAGGAGGTCAGGGCTGGCGGCAAGGTTCGTGGTCGGTAAACGTAGGCTCGAGGTTCGGTACATGGATAGACAAGACAAAGACTTTCAGGAACGCTTTCTCCAAGGGAATGACACCACAGGATACGGCAGGAACTGGACGGGTAACACAGCCGGTACAGATCAGGAACAGGTGCCAAGGCAGGACACAGGACATGTGCAGAAACATCAGACGTAACAGGAGACAGACAGAAGGTCAGGAGCTCAGATGACACCGAAACTGAACCAGCATCTCCAGGGTTAAGTCCAGAGATACTGGCAGGAGCTCAAGGTAGAACCAGAAAGACACAGCAAGAGACTGCAACGAACTGACCCAGAGTAGAGACAAGAACTTCCTCTTATAGCCAGAGGTCAGGGGTGAAGAGGAAGGTGCACAGAACAGGAAAATAATAAATAGGCAGGAATCTGCCGCGTGCACGCCCTAGGAGGCACAGTGCACAGACAGGACCCAGGAAGCAACAAGACTGAACAGGACAGGCAAGTACATAGCAGAACACAGGCTGCCGTGACCCCTGCACAGGGAGCCCCAGCAGAGACATGGAAGGCACGGACAGGCCGACGGTCCAAGGCAGGGACCGCGGCATGAACCGTGACAGTCACCAGATGGCAACGTCATTGGGGAGATTTCAGATCCAATAGTGAGGCTTCTGGGCTGTGAAGGAAACACCCGCAGTAGTTAGAACCTATGGTTGGGTGGCGGGAGAGAGGGTGAGTTTTGTGGCTCCTTTACTGTTATTGTTTTTGTTATAAAATTTAGTTAGGTTTCATTTGATTACTATTGCTGGTTTGATCTGCTTGGTGAAGGTGGCTATTCTAACCAATCGTGTTCGACACATGTTTGTCACATTGCCAATTTTTTCATGCTACATTTGCTGATCTGTACATGCTGTATAAATTGCTTGATTTAAAGAAAAATAATAAAAATTGTCTTAATAAAAAAAAAAAGAGGGATTATAGGGGTCTACAGTTTGAGCAACTAAATAAACTGTAATAAAGGGTCACAGTGATGACAGTATCAACTGGACTTTTAAGTGGCCAGAACTGTGTACATATATACAACCCACAGTAGGATGATACGATTCAAGTGGTCAATGGTGGAGCAGGGAAGACTGAGCTTCATGAAAAACAGATCTTTCCAAACTTGAGGTAAGTACTGAATTTATCTTTTCCTATTTGTTTATCATTTTAATTTTTATCGCTTGTTCCTCCTACTGTGCATAAAGTCTCATTTTCTTATCAATTATCATGAACAATCCACCAAGGATTTGACAATCATAATACTCTAGCCAACACTTTTGGCACTATAATATTTAAAGTTTTGCTGTTTCGATGAACGCACCATTTTTTTTTTTTTTTTTGGGGGGGGGGCGTCTGTTAAAAATTGATTTTCAGTGCACAGTATTGCAGGTAATTTTTCTTTCTAATGTCTGTTAATAGAACTTCTGACCATAACAGCAGTATTCTTCAGGGTCATATGGCTCACACTGCTATAAGACACAGTCCTATGGATGCTGATAAGAAGTCCCAAGGCACAAGCATTGAGCCAAACTATAGGAATGCATAGAGATGTTAACGTCCAACTCACAAAGCAGACGCTTCATATTTCAGTAACCCGGAGTGCAGGTCATAGACACAACAGAAGACTATTGCGGTGGTGCAAAATTCTACATTCAGCTATCAAGAAGCAAAGTTACATGCAGTACTGTGTACCTACAACCAATTTCTAGTTGACCCATATTAAAGAGTAAAAACAGTGGTCTCTTAATCAGCAAAACTGTTTATCATGATTACAAAAGGAAAAGAGAAGGCAAGAGGGTCATAATTGTCTTATTATTATTTTTTTATTATCTCTGTTGATAAGTCTGTTTTCCTTTGACTATAATAGCTAGATAGTAATTTCATGATATTTCCATAAGGCAACTAGCCATGCAAAAGGTTTGCATAGAAATTACACGCAATCCAGGAATTTCCATGAGAGATGTACTCAGCATCATCATAAAGAAGCGGAGAGAACCTGATCCTCACACAAAGCTTACAGAACCAAGAAGAAACAAGACTAAATATCCATTTTTAAGGAAAAAAAAGATCATCGTTGACATGATGGATTCTTGACTCGGATATCTATTTGCAGCAGTGCTGTTTACTGAGTGCTTTGTGGGGATACTGGTAAATCTGATTATTTTGGCTGCTATCTTCCTGAAATGGAAAACTCTGAGATCTCTTCAACCCTATTATAAGATCCTGAGCTGTTTGGTGATCTCCAGAAGTTTACATTTTTCATGCATTTTATTCTTTCACATCGTTTTTCTTTTCTACCCATGGATTCTACTTGACATGGTCACGTTGGTAACACTAAGAAGTAAGTTTACGTTCCTTTACTTCACTAATCTCTGGTTTGCCACCGTCCTCAGTGTCTTTTACTATGTGAAGATCACAAGCTACAACTGGAAGTTTTTCATTTTCTTAAAAACTAGAATCTCCACAGTCTTCCCATGGCTCCTCTTGGTTTCTCAGATTATTTCACTATCTTTTGGTCTTCCATTTGGTTTTTGTGTTTTTTACTTGGATCCAAGGAATTTCACAAATGGTGCATTACAAAATTCAACTCTAGACAATAATGAACTCATCACAGACTTACAAAACCAGTTCCTAATATTCCTCCTAGGATCCTCTCCACCAATTTTAATCTTCTGTGTCACAACCTCCCTGTTACTCTATTCTCTTTGGTTGCACACCAGGCGGATGAGGAGCTCTGGATCTAGTTTTCGTAGCCCAAACTTAGAGTCTCACTTCAGTGCTGTGAAGAATATGAGCCTTTTCTTAGGGTTACAGATAATATACTTTTTACTTATGAATCTTATCTCATCAGGGAGAGTGCATAATAATAAAGTTTGGGAATTAATTACTTCAATTGTAGCATGTTCCCCCTCATTCTTCCATTAACTGTACATTCTCTTGTCTAACAGAGACCTGAAGAAGATCTGCATCTCCATGTTCCACATTCTTACAAGAGGTGCTTAGGGCTTTAATTGTTCGCTACTATTGTAAATTTGCTGTTCATATTTTTATTATTATACTTTTTTACAGGGGGCGTCCGATGATATTTTCTTTCAAAAGTGGATGTCTGTATGAAAAAAAAAAAAAAAAAAACACTACTCACCTCCTTGATCTCCCTATGCTGCCTTTCTAATGCCTACCAGGGGTCCCGGATCACTACTTCCTGCTTTTATTTTGTGATTAAAAAATGCCTGCCCACTCAATCATTGACTGAGGAGGGTAACCACTGGTGTAATTAAGTGGACATTTCCTATTTGTCAAGATAGGACCAGGGATTGGAGATTTTGGGGTCCTTTGGAGACCAAAACTGCAGTATAAGGATCAGAGAGTTGTTAAATTATTGTTTTATTTTTTTCCTTCTTTGCCCTTGATCTATTATTAACATGTTCTGCATAGCTCAATAGTACAGAAGAATATATGTCAATTTTAGTTATTTTTCTACTTCAGTCTTTTCTCTACCTACAGTAAGTTTAAATGGGTTTTACCCCAAAGTAAAGTTGATGTTGGAAACTTGCAAGTTAAATAATAAAAATTGTCACTATTCATCATCATTGAAAATTCTGTACCATTTTTATTTTAGCTGCCGCCTTAGTGATTCATAGTGTACAGCTCGTCTCCAGGGTATATGACCAGTAACGAGAGGTCCTTTAATCCTGGTGACACATACTCAGACATTACCTCTCTTCTCAGGCAACTACTGTCAGTCTTTTCCCTGCTTTGCAATTACAAACACTCACTGTTGAGTGTTTAATCCCAGGTGCTGTCATTCTACTCCTCTCCTATGTACTCCTTAGTAATAAGTCCAACAGTGCAAATCAATAAAAAGAAATCTCAATCAGGTAAGTGTATTGAGAAAAAAAATCCATGTTTTGTTCCTGCAAGGATTTGAACCTTGGACCCCTATGCTGACAAGCAAAAGTGATAACCACTCAGCTACATTTTAGGTACTCACAGCTCTTTACATAAACAGACCTTTGTTTGACTAGAGTGAGTACACTGTGGGGAAAGGCATGGTGATGTCAGTCTTCTGGGTCACATGGTTTGCTGTTCAAACAAATCACATACGCCCCCTTTTGAACAGACTGGAAGCTGAAGCAGGACTAACCAGACATGAATTGCCTTTATGGTAAAACCTCTTTAAGGACAAATTATTTTTGCCTCATGTGGTTTGTATTTGCTTCCTCTGAAATAAAAGATAACATTGATCTAGATGTACTGTGGTCTTTTTTAATCTTGATTTGTATCTTTGTTATTCTGCTAAATAAAATGCACATCTAGAGGGAGTAGTTTTTTTTGTGTGTTATGTGCATGTTCATGTTAGAGACATATAGAAAATTTAGACATGAAGAAATTTGAGGGAACTAAATGCTTCTTAAAAACCTGCAGATTAAATTTCGTACTGTATTTATTGTTGCTTTGACAACATTGATTAAGTGGAATAATAATAATAATAATAATAATAATAATAATAATAATAATCTTAATATAGCACCAACATATTCTGCAGCACTTTACAAGTACAGACAAAAAGACAGACATTATACAGTGAAAAGCTACTTAAGATTACAGATGGGAGAATTGATTCTAACGAAGTGGAATTCATTTAGAATTTTATGAAAACTTTGATTCTGAACAAAGTCAAAGTTTTGGGTGATTCGCGGGAACGAAGCGTGTTTTTAATTGATAAAATGGCTGCAAGCACATGGCGTTACATGGGTCAAAGAACTCTGGGAGGAAGAAAGGAACATCCTCAATGACATGTGCAGAGATGAAGCCAATCAGAGACCGGCAGGATTCTGTGACGTCACCGCACTATATAAGCCCGGACACCACGCTGGCTGCTCACATTCCTCTCTCTTTGCCATGTTGTAGCTGCTGCAGCTCCAGTGGCTGAGATCTCAAGCAAAAGAAAGAACTTTTATACAGAGATTTTTGGGGGGTGTCACAGCTTTTCTCAGAGACTGCTTCTCTTATGTTCTAATTTTGATTTTCTTGGGTATTGGAATTGAAGCCCAGTGTGCGTCCAATTCAGCTGCATATACATTTTAATGCTATCTGCTCAGTTCTGGAGCACATTGAATATCCAAGGGTTATCTAAGCCTGTTGTTGCTGTTGTATTCAGTTAAGAAATAGTGTTTTTACAAGCCACATACCTGTTAATTTTTGGCAGCTCATTTCTTTTGATCAATTTATTCCAAGGGTTATTAAGCGTGTTTGTGCTATTGTAGTCAGTAAAAAGAAATTTTTTTTTTTTAGCCCCAAAAGGGGAAAATTTTTCCTGTAGAAAATTTTTTCCGAAGGGTTTAAATTAAAGTGTGTTTCCACTTTTGTGTCAGTAAAATAAAACGGTGCTTTTCAACGCCAAATACAAATTTTTCCTCTGTTTCCTATGCATAATTTATACCCAAAAGGGTTTTAATTAAGCGTGTTTCTGCTTTTATAGTCAGTAAAATACACGTAATTTTAACATACCACATAACTATTAATTTTTGGCAGCTCATTTCTTTTGCCCAATTTATATCCAAGGGTTAATTAAGCGTTTTTCTGCTGTTGTAGTCATAAAAGAAACGTTTTTTAAGAAAGAGAAGAAAATTTTTTCCTGTAGATAATTCATATCCAAGGAAATTAAGCATTTTTCTGGTTGTGTCGCAAAATACATGTCTTTTAACACGCCCATAGCTGTTTTTTTTTGGCATTCATTTCTTTCGCAAATTTTATACCCAAAGGGGTTTAATTAAGGTTTTTTGGCTATTGTATCAGTAAAAAAAATGGTTTTTCAAAGCCAAAGAAAAAAAATTATTCGTAGCTAATTTTATCCAAAGGTTAATTAGTGTGTTTCTGCTTTGTAGTCAGTAAAAAAACATTTGTTTTTAAACCCCCCAAAGACAAATTTTTTCCTGGTGATTTCGTAGATAATTTATACCCCGAAGGTTAATTAAGCGTGTCTCTGTTTTTATAGTCAGTAAAATACACCCGTTTTAAAACCCACATACCTGAAATTTTTGGGGGCAGCTATTTCTTTTGCGCAATTTATTCATGGGTTTAAATTTAAAGCGTGTTTCTGTTTTGTTTTGTTTTTCCCAAGTTTTTCAATACAGGATCTGGGTAAGTTTAAAAAGAAGGCCAATCAGTCAGGTACAACACAATTATATTTAACTAGGAACAATCAATTATGATCAAATATAACATATAAGTAAGAGAAAAAAGGGTTACTGAAAATTGGTGACTTTGGGGGACAGTTTTGAAATTTTGTACTTACAAAGATTAAATACTTAAAAAAAACTTCACCTCTTTGGACTTAAACATCACCTTTTTTTTATAATTCATCCTTTTGAGAAGCGAAAGGGCGAAAAACGGGGAAACCCCAGGGGGACTTTACTCAACACGCGGAGCGTCCTCACACGGGTACCAGTTCAATTTTTCCCCAAAAAACCTCTCTGGTTGTTATATGTCTTTAAAAAAAACTCCCAGCAAAACCCTACATATTGTGTCCACTTGAATACAAAGTTCTTTTGTATAAAGGAGGGCCTGCCCCTGAACTAACATATGAAAATCAGAATCACTCCGAAACCAACGATGCGTCCCCTTTGGGGTGTAAAATTAAGTGAAGTCTGTAGGTTTGGGAGAGCAAAACGAGGTTTTAACCCTGTGTGATTTAACTTGTGATACAACACGGGGACTTATAATTGTTTTAAAAAAAGAAAGGAAATTATGACATCAAATTGTCACAAATTTCACTAGCACTACATGTAGTCAGTAAAAGAAACAGTGTTTTTCAACGTCAAAGAAGAAATTTTTCCTGTAGCATAATTGATATCCGAAGGATAATTAAGCGTTTTTTCTGCTGTTGTAATCAGTAAAATACACGTCGTTTTAACACGCCACATGTTAGTTAATTTTTGGCTGCTCATTTCTTTTGAGCAATTTATATCCAAGGGAAATTTAAACGTGTTTCTGCTTTGTTGTCAGTAAAAAAAAAAACAGATTATAACCCCCACAAACCATTTAATTTTTGGCTGCTCATTTCTTTTGGGTAGTCATCCCCAAAGGTTATCAACCCCCCCCTTTTAAAGGTTCCCTAGGATCAAATATAGGGTGTGTATTTTCAATACAGATATCTTCTTTAAAACAGAGTCTTTTTGAACAAACAGTATGTCAGACAGAGAGGTGGCGGGCCCTTTCACAGCGAGGGCGTGGCACAAAATTCCGGGAGCAGGAAAAAGGTCAAAGTAAGAAAGGGGGGAATCGCACATGGGTGCTCGGTGGGGCCCAGAACTGTGGGTTTGTCATGTAGCGGCCCGTGTGTTTGTTTTAGAAACCCCAAAGGTTTTTGGGGTTTTTAGTAGGCATTAACTTCACCCAGATGCATTGACAACCCTGGGGTTTGGGTTCGTCGATAAATTTTTTGTTTGGCATAGCCCGGGAACTGTCAGTGGCCCTCACCTTTCCTAAACCCGCCTCTGGCCCCCTTCGGGTCCCTCAGCCGGGAAAACTAGTTTGGTCTGGGCCCAGCCCCACTATACAGAGAGGAAAACAAAATTTGAGGACGTCAGCAGCATTGGCAACAAAGAGGTGTTGCAACATCCCCTGCTTTTGCGTATTGAGGGGAGAGTGGCATGGGAAGTTTTTTGGCAGGGGTCACCCTTGCATCCAAACCATTGAGGGGGACAGAGTACGATCAAACACTCATGAAGTATAAAAAAATCGTTTTTTTAAAAAAATCCTTTTCTGGTTACAACCAGTTTGTTCAAATGCCCGTATGGAATTGAACTAAAGGAACCATAACACAGGGAATGTTTTAGGCCCTTATTTTGCATTCTGTCCCTTTGTTGATTGAATTAGACAAAACGTAATGGGAAGAATAAAAAAGGAAGTAAAAGCAAATGCTGAAAAAACTGGCTTTGGAATGAACTTTTCATATAAGATTGGAATCGATGCCCAAAATTATAGAAACTAAAAAACAAGTCCTTTGGGGGCCCCCTCCCCTGTTACCGGTGGAACAAATTACATCCACACAGATTTCTGTGCTTTAAGAAAGCAAGTTGATAAATTTTATTTGTTCATGAAAAAGATAAACAGGGATAAAGGAAAAAGTTTGCTAAATATTATCAGGGGGTCCAGATTTTTAAAGCTGTGGAAATTCTTTAGCTGAATTTGTAAAGGAAAAGGCTCCTCACACAAACCCCCTCAAGACATTAAATAAATAAATGGTGTGCGTTGTTTACCTAGTCTTAGGTGTCCCCGATTATCCCTTTGGGACCAGTCCATTCCGCTACGTTTCCTGACCTTTTTCCTGTTTGCCGCCTGCCCTGACCGTCTGCCCGTCTTGCCACGAACCCCTGCCACCTGCTCGACCTTGCCGGGGCAGATAGCTCCGGATCGAGATTTTGTACAGCTTACCCCGGCCGCCATGCAAGCAAGTCCTCAGGGGTAGCGACTGGTGATCCCGCTGCAGCAAGTCCATCCCTACTTAGGGACCCCGCTCCCTGGCGTGGCTATTTCCATCGCTTTCGGTGGTCCAAATGGATCCACTAACGCTTCCCTGACAACATGAAGCATGGAATGAAAAGTTATTCCATCCCGTAGTCCTGGCGACTAACAAATTTTTCTGTCCGCATGAGCTGCCACGGCCGACATTTAAAAATTCAAAGGGGTTACTCCTTCCGCTTGGGTATCAATAAAAACCCTTAAAAGCCTTTCTCTGTTCATAGAGTCTTCCAACATTGGAGGCTAAAAAATTTCCCCCGTTTTGGAAATGACATATAGCCTATGTTGGGGAAGCCGATTTTGCCGCTGCACTTAAGGGGGGTGGGGTTGGGGTGGAAAAAAAAGGCTGAAGTGCATGCAAAAATTTTCCTGGCCTTTTTGAATGTCTTGCCGATGGGTGTAAGACTTGAAAACCTGATTGAGCATTTTCTCCTGTGTGTGATTCGTTCGCCCCGGGGAATCATCCCGTCCACTTTGGGTATCAAAAATCATTAATGACCTTTCTCTGTTCAATAATTTCCCCGTTAATATTTTATTCCTGTTCATCAATTCCCCTGTTCAATTTTAATTTTTCCCCCCCTTAAATATTTATTCCCGCATCAATTTCCCCCCGTACAGTTCCTGTCTGCCCAGTACCCCACCTTTCTCTATTTTTCCTGACCCCGAATCTCCCCGCCTGCCCCGACCTGTTGGGTTTACCTTTGACTACGAGTTTCGTCTTATGTTTGTACCTCGCTGTGCCTCGACTGCCATGATGCTATCGCGCCGGGGAAAGGACCTGGTTGGACTCCCGCGCAGAAAGTCCATCTGCCTTCGGCGGGCTTGGGAAAACTGGGACCCCACTTAACCCCACTCACCGGGGTGGGTGCTACCCCCGCTTTCGGTGGGCCAGAGGAGCCACTACCCTTGTTTTTACAAAGGCTAAGTGAATGCCAAGTTTCCTGGCCGTTCTTTGAATGGGCAGAGTCACCCTTGAAAAGGGGGGACTGCAGTACCAGAACAGGACAGGGGAGCACGGCACTTTCTTACTTAGGGGGTGGCTAGAAGCATTTGTGTTTCTTGGCAATCGTCTCGGGGAACGACGCGGCACCAAGTGCCGAGGAGGGGGAGTGTCTGGACCGGTAGAGGGTGAAAAAACAAGGGTTGTCGTTTGCAGAGGGGTTTTAAGCCTTGACCGCCTGAAAGGGGAGGGGTGCCACTAGGGCCGCAGGGTGAAAAAAGTTTTTGGTGACACTGCATGTGTTTATGCAGGGGGATGGGCCAATGTTGGTCCCTGGTCACACTTTACTTTAGCCCACAGATTCTACATATTTATGTTCCCTCATCGGTGTCTCGTCAAAAACGGCACACCCCCGATAGGTGATTTTACCACCAAAGCTCGCACTGACTGACGTTTTGCCGCTGACCCGGTGAGCCTGTGCCGCTATTTCTGGGACCCGCAAAAATTGGTGGTCAAATCGTAGCCCTTTGACTCCCAACCTGCACTGCTGCCCCCTGCTGACTTTCCCCCCAGGTTACGAAAAATTTCGGGCTGCGCCATGCTGACATGCAAGCTGCCGCTCCTTCTCCAATGATAATGATGAAACCCTGTCACTGTTGGTCTGGGTCAGGATAGCATAACCTGACTTTCAAACCACCAGTATGCTATGACACCCAAATTTCACTCCGTCTCAGACATTAAATCTCTACTGTCCCAAGATTCCAGTTATCTGTTGCCAAACCTCCTTCTTTATTTTCCTAAAAACTTTAAGTAGAGAAAACGAATGTTCCAGGGCTGGGGGCAATGGGTAGGTGGGGTAGGTTACCGTAGAATGGGCGAATCGATTTAAACGAAGGGAATTGTTTTTGAATTTGGAAAACTGTATTCCGCGGGAACAAAGCGTGTTTTTAATTGATAAAAATTTTACAAGCCATGGCTTACAGGGGCAAAGAACCCGAGAGGAAAAAAGGAGTAAACTAAAAAAACATTTTGCAGAGTGGCCAATCCAAAAACCAGGGGATTCTGTGCGTCACCGCACTATTAAGTCCCGGGTGCGACACTGGCAGTTCACATTCATCTCTCTGTGCCAGTTGTAGCTGCTGCAGCTCCCGTATTAGAGATCTCACACAAAAGAAAGAACTTTTATACAGCAAATTTTTTTGGGGGGTTTCACAGCTTTTCTAAGAGACGCTTCTCTTCGTTTAATTTTTAATTTTTTGGGGATTGGGGAATTTAAGTCCATGTGCGTCCAATTCGCTGCATTACATTTTAATGCATCTGCTCAGTTGTTGAGCACTTGAATATCAAGGGGTTTTCTATGAAATTGGGCAAATCGATTCTAACGAAATGAAATTTGTTTTAGAAATTTCAGGAAAATTCGGTTTTGGGGAAAGAAGCGAACTTTGGGGTACTTCGGTGAACAAGTGTGCTTTTGATTGATAAAAAGGCTGCAAGCACATGGGCCTACAAGGGGCAAAACACTCTGGCAGGAAGAAGGCATAGCCTCATGAATGGCGGGTGAAGCCAACAAGACCGGCGGGATTCTGTCATCACCGCACATAAAGTCCGGGCGCGACGCGGGGGCTCCACCCCCCTCTCCTGTGCTCACAGGAAGGTGCTGCCGCGGGTGATAGCTTTACTGAAGAATTGATTTTTATATAGCGATTTCTGTTGGGGTTCTCAGCTTGTCTCAGCAACTGTTCTCTTAATGTTCTATTTCAAATTTTTTGGGGATTTGGGTCTGAAATCCCGTG
>JAODAL010057317.1:0-22753 GCA_025379985.1 Phyllomedusa bahiana
GGGGAAAAAAGGGAAACAGAGGGCAGATGAAAACGGTGGGCCACAAGATTCGCAGCAGCAAAAGAGAAAAAAAGGCCCAAAGGGAAAATATCCCAGAAAATTCAATTTTGAACATATTCAAGTAACTAAAAATCCGGGGGATCAGCGGTGGATGTCTTTGGGAGGGGGGGCTCCACGCTTCCAGGAGACGTCGGGGGCATTGGGGCTTGGGGGGCCCCTGACGAGGGATTGAACTGCAAGGGTGGGGGGTCCCGCTCGGGGAAATGGGGCCCAACCCCCTAGCTGCATCAACCCGGAAGTGCCAAAATCAGGGAGGCCAGAGAGGAAAGGAAGCCCAGAAGGTCCGGGGGATTGGAAGGAAAAAAGTTTTTCTTTGGTCGACCTTAAACAAAAAATGGGAACCCCATCTTTACGGGATTCCCCCTCCTTGAAGAAGGCTTGATGGTTTGACGCCGAGCACATTTGAAGATTCTCCCGGAAAGGTTTTTGGAAGGGGTCATGTGTACCTTAAATTTCACGGTTTGCATGATGCGCGCTTTCCTCATTTTTTCTTCCTTGCCCGAAAAGTGGGTGGATGCGGCAAACAATGTCCCTGGGTCGTGTGGTTCTTGGTTTAGGGTGGGGAGGCCCTATGGCGATCAAAGGCAACATGTTTCCTCTGGCCTCCCCAGGTGTAATTGAACAATTTTGTTAAGGTGGGTATCAAGTCACCCGTCTTAACTGTTTGGGTAGACCCTACTCTAATTTATTTCTTTATTGCGGTTTTCTAAATCGTCCATGTGATTGACGAGGACGCATATCGGCTTGCTGCACGTCAATAGAAGATTGAAAAGGGTTGAGATCGCGATATCCGTAGAGGCTTGGGGTCCTCCAGTTTGCTAAACCCTCCCTTGAAGATTGCGACATCAGATTGAACAGGTGCTGGTTCTTTTCCCAAAGATTTTTTGGGAGGTCATAGGCCGTTGTTTATGTCATTTTTTGGTGGGAAAAGCGGATAAAAAGCTCTCGCTCTGGGTGGGCTGGAGGGTTGGATCGCCTCCTGGGGGGGGGGGGGGGGTTTGTAACGTTAGGAATGGTGGAAAACTGGTTTGAAAATTTGGGGTTTGCGCTCAGTGCCGCGGGGCGGTCACTTGAGGGGGCTGGACTGTTCCCCATGATAGGGTTAAATGGAGTGCCAGAAGGGCCATGAAAGGTACTGGCTTGGGGGGGGGGTGGCCCCGGGGGTCGGGGTTTTTGGTCAGAGACATGATGTCGAGTAGGGGGAGTAGTTTGCTGAATGTCATGGGCGACTCCAGAGATTCTGCAGGACAGCCTGATGGGTGGGGAGGGTAGCTGGTACGGTGGGCAGGAGAAGCCAGGGAGCGTCCTTTTAGTCCTCGGGGGATGCAAGGGGGGGGGCCCAAAAGGCACTCTGGAGCCCTTACGGGAAAGGGGAAAGGGCCTTCATAGGGATACTCCCCGATGAGTGTAGTGCAGGCGCTTTTTGGGGGGCCCACAGTGGGTGGGACAGCAGGTGTGGTGTAGTAGAGGGTATTATTGTGTCCTCCATGTCCAGACCCGGCCTTCTGTGCCGTTTGGGGGTGGAGCTGGTGGGGAGTTTAAGGGGAACCCCGGGGCCGGGGGGTCCGGTGCAAAAGGACCGCCGCCATCTTGGCATAGCCAGGGGATTTCTGCCCCTCAGGTGGTCTGTTGTCGGGCAGCGACGGGGCTGGCCCCCTCTCCCTTTTGTGGCCAGGGGACTTGGCAGCACCCCCCTCGATCCGTAGCGTCGGCGTCCCCGGGTCGTTCCCCCTCCGAGCTCCCGAGGCCACCGGGGTCTTCATCATCCCTCTCTCCTCCCTGACTGGCGGGCGCCGAGGCGCGCACACTCCCAATGCAGTGGGGGGGAGGGGTTCCGTGCTGCAAATCCCCGGGGAACCCGGACAGGTGAGCGCCGGCCCGGTTCGAATGGAGGCTGGGCCCGGGCCCGGGCGCCGCTATGTGAGCTGCGCGCTTTCCTTTTTTCGGCGCCCTTGAGGGAGGGGGCAAGATGGCGTTCCGCGCCCGGAGGCGTGATCCACAGGTCCTCAGGGATGTCGGATAGGGTTGAAATAATTGGGGGATGACAAAATTTTCCTGCCAGGGGCGTCCTTTAAAGGGGGTTTTCTCGCTACAATGATTGGGTTTTAATTAAAGATCTTTAAAAAACAAGCAGCTTTGCAAATATTTTCATTAAAATGTCCCACTGATTTTGACTAGCCCTGTTCATAGGAGTGCCTCCTTTCTCAAATTTTATAGCAGCCGACCTGTTGATCCTTTTCTTACTGGGTTTTCGGTCTGATGACTATCACCCTTTTAAGACAGGTTGGGCAGAAGCCCCTCCCCCACAAATGCTTCTGTAGTGTAGGGAGGAGGAGGAGGACTCTGGCTTCTATGTCCATGCTGCCTGGTTTAACCCGGGTGTGTGCCTGCTTCCTCCTGCTCTCTACACAGATTGAGCAGAGATGAGGCTGATCAATAGATGTGACAGCAGTGACCCTGTTTGTTACTATAATCATGATGTCTGTGGAGCTGTAACTATAAAAAAATTATATACAGATTGTGAACGTTCATGCTGTACTAGGGACACATCCTGAGTAACACTTTGCAGCTTTCTGCCTCTGTTCTGAGAGGTTTGTTTGTTGTTGCTGGAGATGTGGAGATATGTAAGCTAAGCAGGGGGTATAGGAACACTTGCAGCCCCTCTGCTCTGCTATTAGCAACCATAGACCTCTCTAGGCAGGCCACAACAGGTTAACTCTAGCAGCAATCCCGGATAGCTGCCGTGTGCTGACGGGAGGGGGGACGCGGGAGGGGGGAAGAGGCAGAGAAGCTAGCACGCCCCTCAATTCAACTCCCATTCACAGACAGAGGCTGAAAGCTATTAATGAGACAACTCCTTTAAGGGCTTTTGCAGCCCTTTTGGCCCGTTTGCTACTCATTATAAGAGCTGGAGAAGGCTTTATATG
Organism: Phyllomedusa bahiana; assembly: GCA_025379985.1. NCBI lineage: Eukaryota > Metazoa > Chordata > Amphibia > Anura > Hylidae > Phyllomedusa > Phyllomedusa bahiana. The sequence goes on from JAODAL010057317.1 coordinate 2,988, forward strand.
CTGGCCCTAGACAGAGCTCCTCACAGACACGTCTGTACTCCTCACATAGCAGGATACGCCCCACCGTGGTTTTATTTTTAATAGTGTAGGGACTTGCAAGAAATGAGGAGCCTTGCCGGGGCTTGCAAGCTTGCATACTGTAGCTACCGTATCAACTAATAACCTCATATTTTTCCAGCATGTAATTTTATTTTTTTTGCCCTAAAACAAATTGGGAGCTTAGTACAAGTATTTTGTGCAGGACACCTTCTAAGTGCCCGGGAAGCCTGCCCATTTGAATATTATGGGCGCTATAGGCTGTAACTCAGCATGGTGTTCCTGGGATGAATGGCGTTACCCTTTGCATCGCCTTATCTATGGCATTCTCCCTATGTGTTATACTGAGGCTTTCTGCATGCTGGTGTGAATTAGTACCTAGAGCATTGGCTCATTAATATCCAGCACCTGCTTATCTTTCCAATGCAGCATTTGGGCCAGAGATGCCTGCTGATGGACTCAGTATATCTTTCAGCATTGAGCAGTAAGTGTAGCTTTGTAGTTTTCCTTGATAATTTATGTCCCATTTTTTTGTGGTTTTATTTTAATAGTGTAGGGACTTGCAAGAAATGGGGGAGCCTTGCCAGGGCTTGCAACCTTGCATACTGTAGCTACCGTATCAACTAATACCTCATATTTTTCCAGCATGTTATTATATTTTTTTGCCCTAAAACACTTGGGAGCTTAGGGTACAAGTATTTTGTGCAGGACACCTTCAAGGTGCTGGGAAGCCTGCCCATTTTGAATATTATGGGCGCTATAGGCTGTAACTCAGCATGGTGTTCCTGTAGAATGGCGTTACCCTTTGCAATCGCCTTATCTATGGCCTTCTCCCTATGTGTTATAATGTGGCTTCTGCATGGTGGTGTGAATTAGTACCCTAGAGCATTGGCTCATTAATATCCGGCACCTGCCTATCTTTCCCATGCAGCATTTGGGCCAGAGATGCCTGCTGATGGGACTCAGTATATCTTTCAGCCATTGAGCAGTAAGTGTAGCTTTGTAGTTTTCCACCCACCTGATGCCCCACATCTGCTGCCAGCTGCTCCTTCTACCACCCACCATCTTTACCAGGGACTGGTATTGACACTCACCTCCCCACTCTTCACTGGGCTATTATATAGCCTTCTGATGCTGCTGCCACCTCACCACTTAGGTCTCCTCATGCTGCTGTCATCTGCAGGCCATATCACCATGTCACTCTCTGGTTTGATTGTTAGCTTTTACTCCCACCTCCTCATTATGTCCCCAGCTGCCGCCACCTCAACATATGACATTGTGCAACTCTCCAGCCTGGTGCTGCTGCTGTTGCTGCCGCCACCTCCAAACTGTGTACTTGTGCCAGTCTGTGGCCTAATCATGCTGCTGCCACCTCCACAATCTGTCAGTTGCCACTTTGTGGCCTACTTATGCTGCTGCCAACTGACCACTCTATCAGTTGACCACCCTGTTGTTTTCTAATGCTGTTTCCACCCTCCACCATTCTATGACGTTGCCACTATGTTTGGTATTCCCCTTCTTTTAATCTTTCACAAGGAATGAAAAGGACAAACACAACCGATTGTGTTTTCGGAGAAGCCCTAAGGCTAGTATGACATGGTCCTTTGTTTGTATCAGAATAGTCAGATGAGTAGGTAGCCAAAAGCAGGAGTGGATACAAAACACAGAACACATGCAACTATTCCATTTACTTATTTTTGGGATCAATTCCTGTTTCTTTTTAGCTTTAGCAATGATGGATTCTTGACCAATTGAAAGCGGACAGTGAATGATCTAAGGAATGGCAAAATGATTAGTGACGTCAATGAAAAATTACTGATGACACCCTCTTCACTCTTTTGCGGGGCTCTACATGTATCAACATTTAACAGAATCACCACAATAATTGAAAAAATGTCTGTTGCCACAGATAGCAATAAACCCCAAAAGACTGGAGTGGCTGGATTGAGATGTGTGTAGGGCTGAAATACAACAAAACACTGGATTTGACACAAGATTCTCCACAAAAAGTGAATAAATTAACTCTTGGCCACAGATTAAAATACCCCCACCGGTCTGAAGTTGATGGATTTCAGGCGTGTATGTGGCAGAAATACACACACCCTGTATTTTACTCCAAATTACCCCACAATCAAGAGGCTAAATTAACCATTAGGTATGAAATACCGTACAGAACAACCAGATGTAATTTAGGCGTATATGGGGCAAAAAAATACAGACACCCTGTATTTTACTCCAAATTACCCCACAGTCAAGAGGTTAAATTAAGCCTTGTGTATGAAATAACGTACAGAAAAACCAGATGCTATTTAGACGTATAGAGGACCAAAAAGTAAAGACACCCTGTATTTTTGTCCAAATTACTGCACAATCAAGGGGTTAAATTAAGCCTTGGGTATTAAATACCGTACAGAACAACCAGATGTAAATTAGGCATATATGGGACCAAAAAATACAGACACCCTGTACTTTAGTCCACATTACCGCACAATTAAGACGTTAAATTAAGCCTTTGGTATGAAATACCCTACAGAAAAACCAGATGTAAATTAGGCGTATAAGGGACAAAATAAAAAAGACACCATATATTTTATTGCAAATTAACCCACAAACAAGGGTTTAAATTAAGCCTTGGGTATTAAATACCCTACAGAACAACCAGATGTAAATTAGGCGTATATAGGACAAAATAAAAAAAGACACCCTATATTTTAGTGCAAATTAACCCACAATCAAGGGGTTAAATTAAGCCTTGGGTATTAAATACCATACAGAAAAAACAGATGTAAATTAGGCGTATATGGGACAAAATAAAAAAAGACACCCTATATGTTAGTCCAAATTAACCCACAATCAAGGGGTTAAATTAAGCCTTGGGTATTAAATACCCTACAGAACAACCAGATGTAAATTAGACGAATATGGGACAAAATAAAAAAATACACCCTATATTTTAGTCCAAATTAACCCACAATCAAGGGGTTAAATTAAGCCTTGGGTATTAAATACCCTACAGAACAAACTGATATAAATTAGGCGTATATGGGACAAAATAAAAAAAGACACCCTATACTTTATTGCAAATGAACCAACAATCAAGGGGTTAAATTAAGCCTTGGGTATTAAATACACTACAGAATAACCAGATGTAAATTAGGCGTATATGGGACAGAAGTACACCCACCCTGGACTTTAGGGAGAATACCCCACAAACTACAGGAAAATAATAACGCTGGTTAAATAACAAGTATGCAAATGAAACACACTTGTTATGGTTTTCCCCCCAGTCACTGATAAAACGAGTTTGTTTTATAATGAGTGCAATATATAATGCTGCAGCAGATAGATAATAACGCTGCTTGAGTAACAAGTGTGCAAATGGCACACACTTGTAATGGTCTTTCCTCCCAGTCACTGATAAAACGAGTTTGTTTTATAATTTGTTCAATATAGTGCAACAGTAGCAGCATCAATATGCTTATGTCAGGACAGACAGTGAGAAGTGTGAGGATTTAAGATGGCGTCGGTATTTATAGGGCTGTGACGTCACAGAAGCCCGCCGGTCGCTGATTGGCTTCATGTCTGCACATGTCATTGAGGGTATTCCGTTCTTCCTCCCAGAGTTCTCTGCCCCATGTAACGGCATGTGCTTGCGGCCATTTTGCCAATAAAAAGACGCTTTGTTCCCGCTAATCACCCTAAACTTCGACTTCGTGCAGACCCGAAGCTTTCCTGAAATTCTAAATGAATTCCACTTCATTAGAATCGGTTCGCCCATCTCTAGTCATGAGCCAACAAACCACGCATTTTGGTAAGTCATGAGCCAACAAGCCTTGGCAAGTTATGAGTTAACAAACCCCACACCTTGGCAAGTCATGAGACAACAAACCCTGCACCTTGGCAAGTCATAAGATAACAAACCTCGCACCTTGACAAGTAATGAATAAACAAAAACACACACCTTGGCAAGTCATAAGCCAATGAGTCCCATACCTTGGCAAGTCAGGAGTCAACAAACCCCACATCTTGGCAAGACATGAGACAAAAAAAACCCACACCTTGGCAAATAATAAGCCAATGAATCCCACATCTTGGCAAGTAATGAGGTGATGAGTCCCACACCTTGACAAGTCATGGGCAAACAGGCCCCACACCTTGACAAGTTATGAGTCAATAAACCCCACCTTTTAGAACCAAAATAAAAAAAATATTATGAAGGTATCTACAACAGATAACAATGTGCAATATATTTTGCAGCTGACATCTCAGAAAGCTACAGGATTTAATGTAATGCACACATGATCTTTGCAACAAATAATGTTAGAACATATAAAATGCCTGCCATTACATCCTTGAGAGGCATACATCACCTAGACATCCTTAACTCAACTTAATGTACTTGTAGCCCACACTTTTTAATAAAGCTTCACATTTGCCCAATATCAAGTAAAAAATATTCCATTGGCTCATCCCAATATCATAAAGCTTCTCATTTTATTTTCCATAATTTTAAAATCCATATTGTATTTTGGGCTTCACATACAGTGGCAACTTAATTTCTCTTTCCCAACATTTTGTCATATGCTATATCGTCCTTTTCCAACAGTGTATGATATTTATGCAAAAGGATTCCTCAATTACATGGCTCCCTACATCGTACCTACTGCTATGTTGGAACAGACCTGCCTGAATGCTAGCTATTTTTTTTTTCCTTTTGGAGCCAATTGGCAGTGCATGCCACTGTGTACTAAAACAATACATCTCAGCCTTCATTCAGGGGTATGTAGCGAGCCATAATCCTAATGTATACATACGGTATATGGTATTCTCCAATGGAAAGGAATAAAGTGTGAAAATTTTATCAGCTTTTTAGTTGCTATGATGACTGACAGCAGAATTAGGCCGGTCTTTACAGAGATGTCCCAACTATTAAACTATAATAAAAGGAATATCCAATGTAAAGGGGTCTGTATGAGATTAGGACAATAGTCAAGGATGGCAGTACTTCTTGATTTTTTTTTTTTTTTTTGCTGCAACTGGGAACTTGGGGCTAATTTTGTCATTGTCTGAAATCTGGGAACACAGCATCGTGGAACTTGGACTACAGGAAGGCTCTATTGATATAACCAAAAGAAAAACACTTTGCATTGGAAACATGATTCCAGATTTGTCACCCAACAGACCACACTGACTTATAATAAAGTCTGTTAGGTTATGCTGCGGTGGCCATCATTTTGACAAGAGAAAAGCACTGTATGCATATTGGGCAGTGGAGTGAAGATAGACCACTGTGTGTTTCCAAGGCAACCAACAAAAGTCTGAAAGCAGCTATGTACAGTCATTAGAAAAAGAAAGTACACCCTCTTTGAATTCTGTAGTTTAAAATTTAAGTACATAACAAACAAAGATACTTAGAAGGTCTTCAAATTGGGTAAATACAACCTTAGATGAAAACCACTACATGCTAAGTTACTCTTTGTCATTATATAACAAGAACCAGGCCAAATTGCATAAGAAGTGTGTGATAAATTAAGTACACCCTTACTACTTCCCTAGAAATTAAATGGTTGCTAAGCAAATGCCCTTGATCATCAATAAATGTGACCACATCTAAAGAAATAGAGGTTCTTACAGTTTCCTGGTCTGGAGCATTGGTATGTACGAGGTGGGTCAACCCCTTTCCCCCTCTTATGAACAGTGTGGTTCTTATACATGCTTCCCAACTTTTAGAGATTGCAAAGAGGAGCTCATCAGGTCACGCCACTAACCATACCCAAACACATTACATCACACCAGGCCACGCCTCTAACCATGCTTGAACACATTACATCACACTAGGACATGCCTCTAATCACATCCGCACACATGACATCACACCATGCCCCACCTATCAGATTCATGTCCAGCTCCCCCCAGCAGACCAGCACCAATGCAACAGTAACATTACTGGGTCTATAAAGATATATTTATGTAAAATAATGTATTTTATATTCATAAATACAGACAAATAACCATAAGACAATCTTCAATGGATGATACCTCTGTAGTCATAGTCACAGTAATACCACATCATACCAATATAGAAGGAGCAAATATCACCGTATAGTTTCTGACCAGACCAAGACTAATATTATGAATGATACCGCTAAACAAAGATCAAATAATAACCCCACATCATGACCACATATCACCTTCACATATAATCACCTATATACCGTAGTAGATAAAAAATTCTGCCACATCATCACCACATAACGCCACCAAATAGTGACCGAATAATGCTGCCATACTGTTCCTGAATATAAACCATTACACTACTACCAATATTCCTGCCATTCTGTGACTCTATAGTGGTAGATAGAAGTTGTACACAGACGCTCTGCAGACATATTCTACCACAATACGGTGACCATATGGGTGTAGCTACAAGTTGTAAGCAGGCACTCTACAGATGTATACAAATAGGGCAGTTACATCCAGTGACAGATAGTGTTGATCGAACTGTGCTAGAAAAGTTAAGTTCTAGTAGAACTTCTCAAATTTTTAGAACTCGAACCAAACATTTTACTGTTCGTTTGAGTAAAGTTCTAGTTCGACACGCCATTTTTAGTTTCTGTTTCAGCAGCTTTCTGCACTTTTGGCTGCCATCCAATCACCTTTCTGCACTTTTGGTGGCCATCTAATCAGTGCAGAGCACAGAGAAGTGTCAAAAACGTCATCGCTGCGGAGTAGGGCTCTCATTGGCTGCTAAAATTACATGACAATGTTATACATATTTCACGGTATTTGTGAACGCCATTTCCAGATCACTCTCTGTACTGTACAGACTGCTCTTAGTTAGTTAGGTAGCATTTTCCTCTCCATAACAGCAGTAGCTAGGGAGTTTGGTATTGCTGGCTGCACCTTTCCCACACCCAGAAGCTGTTATTTGGCAACATTTGCACGCTCACATAACGCCTAACTCTCATATACATGGATATATATTATACAGAGTGCTTGGATTTGCTAAATCATATTCAGTGCCCAAAAGTTCTGTTTTTGCAGTTTTGTGGGTTCAGTAATTGTTTAACACACCATCTCCAAATCTCCTATGTGTTAAAGGACCTTTAGTGTCCCCTCTGGATGCATGGCCCCGTAGCAGCTGCTATCATTGCAACTCCTACTGCTACGCCGCTGCTTGCAAGCTGTCCTCATCTTTTCAGTTAGCCATTGAAAGGAATGAAGTATTTTAGCCTCTCAACTTTTTTCTGTCACTCTTAGAGACAAATTATCTTTACTAAGTTGTTCCACATATCCAGTTTACTGTTATGGATGGTAATTACAGCTTCTCCTTACCTGTATAGGTATAAAAATTAACCTGAACATCTTCTCACTTTGACTTTAATGGGGTTTGAGTTGTAGTTCGAATAGAACCTCGAACCGAACACACTAAAGTTCGAGGTTCTAATCGAACTAGAACATTTTACTGCTCGCTCATCTCTACTCACAGGTGATGTCTTCGCTGATGGGAAATGTTCTCTTTCCCAGCATTGCCTCATTCTTGCAGAATTAACCACATCTTAGACTCCTCACTTTTCCAGCACCTCCCTAGCTGTTACCACTTCTGTATAAACTCCCCAAGGGATGATAGGTGGAAAGGGGGGAGGGGCTATGGGGCGACAGCTAGTGGTGAGGGGGTGAAAGAGTTAGGTGGGGGTTGCATTTTATATTGGCACTAGGCGGCATTACACAATCATAGGGGCACTGATAGGAGATGGGGTACTGGACACAGATTACAGACACCCCAAGAAGATCAGAAAAACGAATAATGCAGTACTTCCAAATAGAGGTTTTTAGTTCACCCAAATGTGCAACGTCTCAGATCAGCAATGAGCCTTTCTCAAGTAACAACACAGCATCAGTAGAGTATTTAAATACAACATGTGTAAATTTACATAATTAAGTGTCAATCAAGGCAAATCAGTGTACAAATATATTATAAATAACAAAGTGAATCAAATAGAAACAATATACCAAGTGTATGTGATCAATATAAGTAACAGTTTACAGTAAGAAGTATATAACAAATAAGTGTATTCACCGCATTATGAAAAAGACCTCGGTGTCCTCTTCCCTATACTGCGCATGTCAGAAGCGAAATCTCGCGAGACTATGTCATTCAACTAATCAGAATGATAGCGACATATTAACTTCCACGCATGCGCGCTGGTAAGATGTATAAGAACTAGAGATGGGCGAATTTCCCGAAATTCGGTTCGTTCACTTCGCCGAATTTCCCAGCAAAAAATAACTTCGTTCCGAATTACTTTGGGATGAATCACGTTAAAAAACAGCTATTTCCAGGCTGCACAGAGCCTGCAGGGTGCTGTAGAACGTTGTGGGCCCTGCTTTAAATATGCAGAGGGAGCTGGTTTGGTCTTCATAGAAAGTTGTGTTTTTGTATGACACGCACATGACTGCCACCCCCTCTTAGAATCGCTTCACTATAAAATTCCCTGGCACTTAAGAGGGCAAAACTGACCAAAAAACTGAAGGGGGAATGTAGCCTGATAAAGTCATGGCAGCGACAGCTGGAAAAAAACAAGCTGAGGGCTCAGGTGGCAGCATCAGTGACAGAGTGTGGAGGTGACGGCGGCAGCCACAGCAGCATGAGGTCAGAGAGTGGCACAATGACATTCTGGAGGTGGCTAAAACAGGAGTAGGCCACAGAGTGGCACAAAGACACAGTGTGTAGGTTATGGCAGCAGCCACAACAGCAGCATGAGGTCAGACAGTGGCACAATGACAGAATGTGTAGGTCACGGCAGCAGCCACAGCAGCAGCACGAGTTTAGACAGTGGGGACAATGACACAGGTGTAGGTCACGGAGCGCCACAGCGCAGCATGAGGTCAAAATGGCACATGACACAGTGGTAGGTCACGGCAGCAGCCACAGCAGCAGCTGAGGTCAACCGTGGCACAAAAAAAACGTGTTAGGTCCGGGGCACAGCTGGCTCAACAGTGGGACAATGAAAATTCTGGAGGTGGCAAAAACAGGGTAGGCCCCAGAGTGGACAATGACACAGTGGTAGGTCACGGAGCAGCCACAGCAGCAGTGAGGTAGACAGTGGGACAATGACACAGTGTTAGGTAAGGCAGCACAGCAGCCAGACGTAACAATGACATTCTGGAGGGGGCAAAAAAGGGGTAGGCCACAAAAGGGGGCAATGAACAGTGTGTAGGGCACGGCAACACCACAGCAGCAATGGTAGACAGTGGACAAGAAAACAGTGGGTAGGTCACGGGAGCAGCCAAAGCAGCAGCATTGGGGCGACGTGGCACAAAAGACACAGTGTGAGGGCACGCAGCAGCAGCATGAGGGCAACAGTTGGGACAATGACTTCTGGAGTTGCCCCAAAAAAAGGAGTAGCCACAGAGTGGGACAATGACAAGTGTGGGGAGGCCCCGGCAGCACCAAAGCACAGCAAGAGGCATAAAAGTGGCACAATGGGCCAGTGTTAGGTCACGGGAAACAGCCCGCAAAGAGGCAACGTGGGACAATGCATTCTGGAAGGGGGGCAAAAAACGGAGTAGGCCCCAGAGTGGGGACAATGACAGAGAGGGAGGTCACGGCAACAGCAGCATTAAAGGGCAACCCCCGGCACAATCACATTTTTGGAGGTGGGGAAAAAAAGGGGTAAAGGGACAGATTTGGGACAATGACAAGAGTGGAGGTCACGGCAAACAGCCCGCAAGAGGGCAGACAGTGGGGACAATCACTTTTGGAGGTTGGGAAAAAAAAGGGGTGGCCACAGATGGGACAATGGGCAAGAGGGAGGGGGACGGCGGCAGCAGCAAGAGGTAAAACAGTGGGCCCCAAAAGACAAATTCCCGGAGGGGGCAAAAACCCGGGGTAGGCCACAGAGTGGCCCCCCCGACAAGAGTGGAGGGGGACCCGGGGGCAGGAGCAACAGCAAAAGGTCAAGAGTGGGACCAAAGACACCGTGTGGGAGGTCACGGGACAGCCACAGAGCCAGCAGAGGAAGAGTGGCACAAAAGACAAGGTGGGGTGGGTGGCAAACCCCGCCCTGGTAAAGAAAGGTTGGGGGGCAGATGAAGGAACGCCCGCAGATGTGTTTCATCAGGGGGGTGGCGGGCCCCAAAAATAGTGGCTGAGGGAGGAAATTTTGAACCCAACTCATTTTTAAGAGTTTGGGTAAAGCGTCATGGCTGAAGTAGTCCCGACACCCAAGGGATTGGTGTGGGGGAAAAACCAAACCGATCCCGCCTGATTTAACTTGACAAAAAGGGCAGCTTTTTCCCCATTTCCGGGACAAGCGGGTTCTCCTGGGGGAACGATGGCCCCCCCCCCGCACTGAAACCCCCCTTATGCCACACACTGGCCGGGCAGGACAGCTTCTCCACTCAAAAATCGGAAGTTGCGGCCCCAAAACAATTTCCCGTTTTGGGCCCGCCCAGTAGTCCAGGGGGAACTTCTAACTGGGGGGGCAGAAATGCTGTCCAAGTAGTTTTTAACCACCTGTTGGGGTTTTTGGGCTGCTCCAGGCCTGCTGCTTTCTGCTGCTGGCGACTGCCCTCCCACAGGGGGGGTTAAGGGGAAACTGCTTTTCAGGGGCTCCCCGACTTAGGTTCTGCTGATGGGGCTGGGACAAAATCCGACCCCCCACCCCTTTCCCCCCCAAACCCGCAGTAATAAGAACGCGAAAAAAACCCCCCCGGGCCGACCTTTAGAGGAGGGGCGATGCCCCCACATAGGCACGGCCAAAAGCAAGGAGGATTTTCCTATAGTATTTGATTTTTTCCTCCCTCTTAAAAGCTGGGAAAAAGGCTCCCCATTTTGGACCGGTAGCGAGGGTCCAATAGGGTGGAGAGCCAGAAGTCATCCCTCTGCCGGATACTGACTATTCGGCTGCCACTAGCCAGGCAGATCAGCATTGCTGCGGGCCATCTACACAAGTGACTCGAGGAGCTCCCTGCCTCCATCTCCACTGTATACTGCCCTGGTGCTTGCTGGTCATCGGCCTCGTCTTCCTCATCTCCATCTACCTCCTCCAGCTGCTCCAGCTCCTCCTCTCTTGACACCTGGGTAGAAAATCCACTCATTTCACCAGACAATGCTTCTGCTCCAATGTTCTCCTCCTCCTCCTCCATTTCAGTCCCCACCGGACTCATGTGCCGCGAGATGTAGTCGCCACGTCCTCCAGTCCCTGCCCAGAAAAGATTTTTCAGCATCTGTTCAAGGACATGAAGCCAGTGGAATGCGTTATTCATCCCGTATCCTGGGGGGACTGACAAATAACGTGGCCTCCTCGAATGGCCTCAACAAACGGCAGGTTCAGCATGAGCGCCATGGCTGCATCAAAGTTACACGGGGGGTTACCCCTTCCCCCGGGACACAAAAACTTATTGGGCCCTTTCTTTTTAAAACAACGGTCCAACAGTCGGGGCGGAATTTCCAAAAGGGGAAACATCGCAAAAAAAGGTGTGGGGGGGAGCCTTCTGCCGCTGCAACTCGGAGGGTGTTCCTGGTTTTTGTGGGAATGGATAAGTGAAAAGGCCTTTCAAAATCTTCTAAAAGATCGGGGAAAGACTTCGGAACCTTTTCACAACCAGATTGAACCGTGCGCCATGAGGGGGGATGGAAACCAACCCCCCGGGGCAGCGCGAACCATGGTTACTCCCTTTTTCCTTTTACCTGGCCCATTTTGCAGGTGCGGGGGAAAGCCCCACCGATTTTTTTCAAAAGGGGGGCACTCCCCCTTTGACTTGTTGGAGGAACCAGGGAAATGCTTTACCCGGTCCTCCTGGGCGGCAGGAGGGCCACCACATCTGACCACGTTTCTCCCAGGCCCCCGGGTGGGACGCTGGGTTTTTGGCGGGGCCGTGTGCCAATTAGCTCCCTGGCCGCGCTTCCCTTTTTTTTGCCCACAGTTCTACATATACCCATATTCGCTCCTCCGGGTCTTTGCAAAAGAACGCCACACCGCCCCAGATGGATTTTACCCCAACGCTCCCACTGATGACACGCCGCCGCTGCCCCGAGCCCCTGTGCCGCTACTTTCTTGGACCCCCGAAGCGGGTTTTTTACCCCGTGGACCGCTTGGCTCCGTCCTCACACTGCTGCTATCTGCTGACGACGGCCACACAGCCCCACTTGCTGGATGCGCGCTGCCTGACGCGGCAAGCTAAAGCCCTCTTTCTCTGACGAATGAAGCCCTCTGCCTCACCCGGCGCCCAATGTGGTCGGCGACATCATCTTCTATTTGTGTTCATCGTCACTACTGTCACTCATCACCGCTTCTTGGTATGCAGGGATGACACCCCTCACACAACACGACCTCCAGCACTCTCCAACATCTATACTTTGCCGCCTACTGCAAGAAGACAGGGGATTTTGGCCCCGTTTCTTCGCTGGCAAGTAGCTGATGACTGTCCTCCTCAAATTGTTCATCTCGGTATATAGTGGCGCTGAGCCCAGACCACATAGGTAGATCTCTGGACTGAGGGAACCGGATGGGACAGAGGCCGGGATTTGAGGTCAGGTGAGGGCCCGCTGACCCACTCCCGGGCCATGCCAACTAAGGGGTTGTGTCTGACGTTCCCACCGACTCGTGGCTGGGGTTGTCGATTGTCATTGGAAGGAAGTGGATGACCTTAGTCAACCATCAAGAACCATTGGGGTTGCTAGTCAGTACACAAGCACGCTCAGATGACAGTGCCTGCAGTCTGTGGCCTCATCCAGAGTGACCCCTGCTGCAGACGTCCCCTGCTGTGCTGGCGACCTTGGGCCTGTGGAATGTTTGTGCCTCTGCCACTCGCAGGTTGAATAAGCCTTGCCACCTCTCTGTCTGACATACTGTTTGTTCTAAAAATGTCACAGACACTGTTTGATGACGATATTCTGTATATGATCAAATACACACCCTATATTTGACTACAATTGAACCCAGGAGTAACAACCTTGGTAACCACTTTGGATATAAATTCGCGCCCAACAAATGGGACAGGAAAAAAATTGAATTGTATGTGCGTTTAAAAATACTCTGTGTATTTTACTGAATATAAAAGCCCAAACAGGCTAATTAACCTCTTCGGATATTGAAATTTGCTACAGAATTTCTTCTGTGGCAGTGAAAAAACAAGTTTTCTTTTACTGGTTTACAAACTGGCAGAACAACGCTTAATTAACCCCTGGATGTAAATTGGCAAAAAGAATTGATGCAACAAAACTACCGAGTTTGTTGCGTGTTACAAATGGCGGTGCGTGTTTTCTACGCTACTCAACAAGGAGAAAAAAATTGTAATTATACCTTCGCTTGTGAATTATGTTCAGGAATAACTTGTAATTTTTGGCGGTGGAAAAAGACGGTTTATTTTTGTCACCAACTGAGGAAAAAAAACAAGCTTAATTAACGATGGTATGTAAATTGCGCCAAACAATTGAAGCAACACAAACTACGAGCTTTGTTAGCGTGTACAATGGCATGTTTTCTACGCTACTCATCAAGAGAAAAATTGTAAATTAACCTTCGCTTGTGGAATTAGGCTACTAGGAAAAAATTGTATTTTTTGGGCGAGTGAAAAAAGGGACGGTTCTTGAGTCAACACAGCAGAAAACAACGCTATTAACCCCGGATTTAAATTGCGCCAAAAAACATATGAGCAACCACAAACCTACAGGAGTTATAGATTCTTGTAGCGTGGTTACAATGCGTGTTTTCTACGCTTACACAACACAAGTGAAAATATTGTAATTAACCTTCGCTTGTGGAATAGGCTACAGGAAAATTTTATTTTTTGGCGGGGTGAAAAAAGACTGTTTCATGGAGTCACCACAGCAGAAAAACAAGCTTAATTAACACCTGGATGTAAATTGCGCAAAAGAATTGAGCAGCAAATATTGAAGTGTATTTGTATTGTAAAAAAACGCTGTTCTCTTTAAAGGATATACCACAGGAAACAGGCTTACGATCCCCTTGAATATCAATGTGCGTGTGCAGATAGCATTAAAATTGTATATGCAGGTGCAGTGGACGCACAGTGGATTCAGATCCAATACCCCAAAAAATCAGAAATAGAACATTAAGAGTAACAGTCTCTGAGACAAGCTGAGAACCCCCCCCAAAAATTCGCTGTATAAAAATTCTGTTCTCTAGTAAGAAGCTATACGCTATTCTCAATCAGCCGCAGCAGCCACCTTCCCTGTCAGTTACAGTGAGAGGAGTGTGAGCTACCCCAGCGTCGCGACCGGATTATATAGTGCGGTGACGTCAACAGAATCCCGAAGGTTCTGCATTGGCTTCATTCTGCAACATATCATGCAGGCTGCCCCTTCTTCTCCCAGAGTGCTTTGCCACATGTAACGCCATGTGCTCGCAGCAACATTTTATCAATGAAAAGCCATACTTCGTTTCACGCGACGTTAACCCCATACTTCGACTTCAGTTCAGAAAACCGGAAGTTTCCTGAAATTATAAAAAGAATTCCACTTCGTTAGAATCAATTCGCCCATCTCTGATAAGAACCACCATCTTAGATTATGGCAAAACGTGCCCATAAATCGTGCAGCCTATTATTAAGATATATTACGGGATCTCATTATTCCCCCTTACCGCACTGATCCACCACAAAGACCCGGTGTACTCTCACTGGCATTAGCCAGCAAAAGACTCCAAATCCAATCGTGAACAAATCCATAGGCTCTACAATACTAAACCACAGAATCCATGGTTCGTAACGGGACCCCTGCAACAAGGGGGGCTCAATTTCATATATGACAGCGCTTTAAATAGAGATCCCAAATTTATTATATATCACTTTTGGCGGAAAATAAAGGCATTATAATATATTTTCACGCGGGTAATCTTCTTTATTGTATCTGCAGAAGGGAATGAGGTCCATCAGAGGTTTCCAGAATATTTAAAATCCAATACAGGCAGTCCTCAGGTTAAGAATGGAATAGGGACTGTAGGTTTGTTCTTAAGTTGAATTTGTATGTATTTCGAACAGGTATATTTATTTATATGTAAACATAAGAGCCAATAGGTTTTGGTTTTGGATAGTGCAAGGAGGCCTTCTTTACCATTTGTTGTTTTTGTCTGTGCCCCTGTCTGTTTAGTAGTTTGCCACTCATTTTCACCTACTTGTGCTGCTGTGAGATGCTGGGAACTTGGTCGTTTATACAGCTCTATCTGCTGTGGTACATGGGAAAACTAGTGCAACATTGGCCACATGTCTCCGTTTTGTAAACTATGGGAAGGATGCAAGTCAGAACGTTATGTAAGTCGGGGACTGCTCGTGGTTATATTCACTTTTCTAAAATATAAAATTATATCAATAATTAAACCAACCACTATATTACATGTTTTACATATAGCGAAAAAGAAGAACATAAAAACAATGACTTCCACAGTATACTAAACTCAATCGATGGTAAAACTTTTAAATTCAAGATTTAAACCATTTGGTGATTAACTGTATTTAACTTAAATATCCACTCCAAACTCTTTTCTCTTTTAATGTGTTGACGATTTCCCCCATACGCAGCTTGGACATGATCAATAATTGAAAATTTCAGGTCTAGACAATTTTAAATGATCCTTTCTCCAGAATATGTTTGGAACAGGTAAATATTTTTCTCCCTGTATTATAGTTGGTTCGTTTGTTTATTAAATCAGATTATGAACATTCTTCGTTTATGTTTCCCCTACATATAATAATTTGCAGGTGCATTGTAGGACATAATAAAACTTGTTCGAACAATAATCAACTTGTCTAATTCAATGTCAGATATGAAAATAAAAATTCAGGTAACTGGGTTGTAACAAAACTATTTCCCTTTCAGCTATATTTACACAATTTTCCACACCTAAGACATGGGAAGCATCCACTCTGAGGAGGATGTATTACGCTTTGGGCATCCTTTTTTAACGGAAAACTATGTCTGATACTAACCAATCGATATCTTAAAAGATCTTGATTTTCGGTTAGGACCATAACTGAAGGGATCTGAAACTTGGGTATGTTTTTTCCAAATGTGTCCACTAAGGATATGCTTTCTTTACGTATGATATTCCTAATATTATTTACTTATAAGGAGAAATTAAGAGTTACAAAAGTCAACCTTGGTTCTGAAATTACTATTCTTTTTAAACGCAAAATTTTATATCTATCATATTCATAACTCTCTCCCTTTTGCAACCGAACCAATCTTCGCGGATATAACCACGTCTCTCAAACTTTCTTATCATTTCATCAAATCTCTCCGTATCTGATCTGGGATCTTGTACAATGCGTTTAACCCTCAGCAATTGGCTAAATGGAAGATTATTCAACAGTGATTTAGGATGATAACTATCGTATCTGACCAAATTATTATGGTCAGTGGGTTTTTGTCATGATCATGCCTGACAGAATTAACAAACAACCTCCAGCTTTGGGCTTATCGCCAGCAACGCGCCGATGCGTCGGAAAGGCCCCTGGTTTCTTACATGATGTTTTGAATTGTATTCACTAGTATGAAACTTGTTCCTATTTTCCTCGCTGTTTGCTTGATTGATACTGGCCAACGCCCTGGCAGGAATCCCCAGCACTTTTGATTAATGAGTTTCTCCTTTTTATGGACAACCTTTCGTTCCTATCCAGTCTTGTGTTTTTTTCCACCTGGCCTAAATTCCCCCTTCCCTTGGTTCCCTATTTAAAGGTTATTTCATTCCATCTTTGCCTGCTATAGAGGTCTTTTGCTTTAGCACCCTTTTTCCTTTGCATTTGCCTTTTCTGTTTTGACCCTGTTTTCTCCGGGACTATTCTGTTTCCAGTGATTTTTTCTGCTCCCCTGACGGTATTGCCCTTTGGCTTGGATTCTGCTTACCCCTTTTTGTTCATCTCTGTACCTCTCTGCCGTCTGTTGCCGATTTGGACCGCCCGATTTTCGCTTATTGTTCTGTGTTTTTTGTCCTTCGTGTTGCCCTAATCAGTGCACCCACAGTCTTCCGGTTTGGGGGGCCACCCCTATTAGGGTGGGTTCCCCAAAAGGGGGACGGGGGCTGGGACAGAGTCAGGGCCCATTTGTCGGGGTCTGTGTCCCCGAGGTCCCTGACAGTTTTACAAAAAGATCCGTGCTGAACTTTTCGTCTTTTGAAATTAACACAAGTATCAAAAAACTAAAAGACTCTTCGAAACACCAATGTTTTTAAATTTTTCATCAATCGTATTTAAAAACAAAAAAAATTCCCATCCAACTAGATTGAGAAACCCCAACCCAAATCACAAAAGAAATATCTTGTCACGCCCCCCAACCTCGGGAAACGTGTCGGGAAGGGGGGCGACACATAGATAAATTTCTTTTTTCCCAAAAATCTTCATAACAATTTTTGCAAAAGTGGGGTTCCCAAAATTTGGGGAACCCAAAAGCAAATTTCCCCTTCCCTTTTTAACAAAAAACAATCCTAAAATAAAAAAAAATTTTCCAGTAAGTAAAAATCTGTAAAAAACCCCTAAAAATGTATACACGGTCAGATATTTTTAAATTTGGGCCAGGACCTTTTCCAAAACCTTTGTATTCCTCGGGGTTTTATTTTTGAGGTATTTTAAATTAAACAACATCAAAAAAATCCCAAAATTACAGGGTCCACCCACACTCAATCATCAATTTGCTTTAAAAAATTGAAGTGCCCCTTAAATAGGTTTTACTTTTTTGGGAAAAACTTTCGGGACTTTATCCAAAAAAATTGCCAAAGGCCCAAAAAATTTGGAAAAACCTTAACTAGCCACAATAGGGATCCGGGGGATTAGTTAACGAAAAGTATCTTAGGCAAAAAATAATTCCCCGGGAAATTTGGTTTTTAAACCAACAATTTAAAAAAAACTGAAAGTTTTTTGTCAATAATATTAGCCCATAAAAGCATCCCCGACAACCCTTCTTACCCCTTCAATCAAATTTGGGGAAATCACCAAAAATTTTCTCATAAACATTGTTTTTTAAATTTTCTGCAAGTTTATTTTCTTAGTGCCATGACTATTTTTGGACGTTTTTTGCGAAAAAAAGTTGAATGGGAAAGGGTTTTTTAAATGGTGTTTAAAAATTTTCCCAAATCATGGGGGAAAAATTTAAAGGGTTTAAAAAATTAAAGCATCATCTTTTAAAAAATCGCGCCTTTTTTCGGCGTTTCCCTGAAAATTTTGGGGGCCCAAAAAATCGTTTTACAGAATGACCCGGGGGAGTTTGTGTGTGCGACTTTCAGGGACTGGGATGGGTATGGTTGCAAATTGGGCGGGAAAAAAAATACATGCCCCTCTTTTTTTGAAAAAGCTTTTTCCGGGTTTCAGCCTCAGTGCTTCGGGTTCCAAAGGGATGGGGACCGGCGCTCGCCTGGGGCCCAAAAGCTCACCCAAAAAATTAGCCCTATTTCGGCACAGAAAACTCAACAATTAGCTTTTGTTTCCTTTAAAAATTTTAGTTAAAATTAGAGATTTGAAGATTTTATGTATTTAATTTTAAAAATTTTTAAAAGCAGCTTTTCTACCACGAAAATTTCCCACAAGGGGGGGGAGGCGGGGGGGGGGGGCCCCGGGGGGGGGTGAAACCAGAAAAGCCTTCTAAAAAGAACACTGGTAAATTTCACCAAGATTAGGGGTAGAAAATTGAATTGGAAAATCTTTTTATTAACATTTGCCCATTGAAAAATTTTCCCGGAAAATTGGGCACCTGAACTTATATTGGTTTCACATCATTTCTAGTAATGGGGGAGGTCTCCCTTTTTTAGGTGCAAAAATCCCTTTTAAATTTTCAGTATACATTTTTAGTTTTGTGTTTCCTTTTAATTTTACCCATTACACCGTTTACTGTTTTTAAAATTGTTGACGATTTTTATCGACAAAGTTTAAATCGGCAAAGGTTTTTTTTGGTTAAACGAAAAAAATTTCCCGATCATTTCGAAAATTAAGGTTAAAAACTGGGCAACATCTATTAAGATCGCGCCCTTTTTCCCCGGCCCCTTCCGTAAATTTTTGGGGGCCAGAAAAAAGATTAAAAGAATAGAGCAGGGTGAGTTGGGGTTGCACGTCATGACTGGGATGGTATGGTTGCAAAAGGTGGAAAAATCACATGGCCTCGTTTTTCATAGAACACGTTTCCTGTTTCAGCCTCAGAGTCTCTCAGGTCTCATAGGGATAGGACCTGCGCTCTGATGTGGCCAAAAGCCGCCAAATTAGTCTATTTCTGCACAGAGAAACCTCTACTAATTTGGGTGTTATCTTCCCAAATTTTGTTAGATTAGAGATTTTAAGATTTTTTTGTAGTTTTGTAGAGAAAAATTTTTTTCAGCATCTACCGCTGTAAAAATTTACCCGCGGTGGGGGCGGGGGGGGGGGGGGGCCCCCGGGGGGAACACAAAAGCCCTTTTCTTTTAAAGGAAAAACTGGAAAAGTTCCCAAAACTTAGGGGAGACATTGTAGTGGTATATCTTTTTTATTAACAGTTTTTCTATGAAATATTTCCGGATATTGGGGGACCCGAATTTTTATTGGGTACCATCATTTCAAGTAACTGCAGGTCTCTTTGTTACTGCAAAACTCCACTTTTAATTTTAAAAGTATACATTTCGAAAATGTTCATTTTTAATTTTTAAACCCAAATTTAAACCCGTACGTTGATATATCACCTTTCAGTTAAATTACAATCCCGCAATCTTTTAGGGCACCAAGGTTTAATTGAAAGGTGCAAAAAAATA
>JAODAL010057318.1:0-22753 GCA_025379985.1 Phyllomedusa bahiana
GTAAAATTGAACACCTATCTGAAATGTATACTTTTTTAATAAAAGTGGAGTTTTGCAGCTAACAAAAAAGGGCCTTTCAGTTTTCTGAAATGATGTTTATCCAATTTAAGTTTAGGGTGCCCAATATCCAGGAAAAAATTTTTTAATACAAAACTGTTAATAAAAATGATATTCCACTACAAGTCTACCTAAGTCTTGGTGAACTTTTTCCAGTGGGTTTTTTATAGATAGAAACTTGGGCTGTGTTCGCCCCCGGGCCCCCCCCCCCCCCCTCCCACCCCCCGTGAATTTTCAGTAAATAGATTTTTGCTTTAAAAAATTTTCTTTCAACTACATAAAATGTTCAAAACCCTTAAACTAATAAATTGGAAGGGGTTTACAGCTTAAAAGTAAGGTTTGGGTTTTCTTTGCAGAAAAAGATTTAAAAATTTGCTTTAGCTGTTTGGGGCCACAGCGAACAAGGTCCCATCCCATGAGAACCCTGAGAGAACTGAGGCCCGAAACAGGAAAAAGCTATTAAATGTAAAACGAGGTCATGTGGGTTTTTTTTCCCGCCAATCCCCAACCATACAATCCCCCTTATGAAAGTCGCCCCACAAAATTCACCCTGCTCTATTATGTAATCTGATTTGGGTGGCCGCCAAAATTACAGGGAAACGCCGAAAAAGGCGCGATCTTAATAATATGCACAATTTAAAACCTTTAAATTTTCGGGGCCTGATCTGGAAAAATTTGATCTAAAACAAAAATCCGTGGCACACTAAAGACTAAGTAAAACCTCAAATTTTATAGAAATTTTTGGAAAAGCATTACTGCTAAAGGAAAAAAATGGAAAAAACCCGGGGCTCTTTGTTTACAGTATTTATCAAAGTTGTATTAAACTCCACCTCCCAAAAAGGGCAAGGGGATCCCCGAGCGGGGAGTTCCTACCCCTAAATATGTTACCAAAATTTACTAGGGTCAATACAGACTGCAAAACTTCAAGGGGTTTTGGGAGGGAACTAGCAATTGAAAATTTTCCTTTTTTTCTGGTTTTAAAAAAGGCAGCTGTGTGCAGCCCAAACCCAAAGAGATTTTGCCAATCCCCAAAAAACTAAAAACATACTTTGGCTCTGAAAATATAAAAATATTCCCGAAAAAAACAAGCATTTGGGGCACACTGAAAAGGCAATTTATTTGTCTAAAACAAAAAATCGTGGCACACTAAAAAAACTTTAATTTAAAACCCTCAAGGGGAATAGAAAAATGGAAAAACATTTTTCTGCTAAAGGGAAAAAATGAAAAACCCGGGACTCATTTAAATTTACAAAGGGGATTGATAAGAAAAAATTGGGTTTTTTAATTTTTTTGGGGAGAAATTGCAAAATTTTTAGTGTGCACCTATGCGGGGTTTTTCAAATATAAATTTTTTATTTTGCAAAAAGCCAAAGTAAATTTTGGAAATTTAATTCACCATTTTAACCTTTCCCTTTTTTTTCCTTTTTCGGGTAAAAATGCTTTTCCAAATAAAAAAAGTTAAAAGGGTGGTGATCCAAGGGGCTTTTTTAGTGGGGTCACCTGCCTTGGGCCCTTTGGTTTTATAGGGAAAAATTTGAAAATTTTTAAATTTCCCGGTTTTTTTTTTTTAAGGGAGTAATGCAAAATCCTTTTCCAGGTTTTCGGCCAGGGGAAGTTTTAAGTGTTTAAGCCCGGGAAGCTTGTGAGAAAAATTTTTTTTGTGGAGGAAAAATGTTTTAAAAGAACCAAAATTTTGGGAAAACCAAAAAAAGGTCCCTGTTAAACGGGTGGAAAAGTTTAGGCCCTTGGGGGGGGATAAAAACCTGGAGATGGGTTTCAAGGGTTTTATTTTGGGGGGCGGAGAGGGTTAGGTTTTGGGAGTGGTTCCTTGGGGGCACGGGGAATCTTGGGGAATGGATTTTGCGGGGGGGGGAAAGGGGGGGTGGGGGGGGGGTTTTGGGTTGGGGGTTGGGGGGGGGGGGGGTTGGGGCAAATAAAGAAGGCCATGGAAAGGGGGTTTGGGGGAGGGGGGAGGCAGAGGAGTATTGAGGAGAGAGGTGAATCAAACGGGCAGCAGAGTTAAGGATGGATTGCAGGGGAACGAGGGTGCTAGCTGGGAGGCCACAGAGAAGGATGTTGCAATAATCTATGCGTGAGATGATGAGGGCTTGGACAAGAATTTTTGTGCTTTTGAAGTTAAGGAATGATAGTTTTTTAGGTGGAGGCGGCAGGCAGAGGTGTGGGCTTGTATGTGCAGTTTGAAGGACAGATTGGAGTCAAGGGTTATCCCAAGGCAGCAGACTTGTAGAGCCGGTGAGAGAGTGTGGCCATTGACTGTGATAGAGAGATCAGGTGGAGGGATAGAGTGGGACGGTGGGAAGATGATGAATTCAGTTTTCTCCACGTTTAGCTTCAGCAGATGTGAGAAGAAGTAGGAAGATATGGACGAAAGACAGTCAGGGATCCGGAAGAGTAGAGAGGTAATATCTGGGCGGGAGATGTAGAGTTGGGTATCATCAGCATACAGATGGTATTGAAAGCCATGCAATGCTATTAGTTGACCCAGACCAAGAGGTTAGATAGAAGAGAGTAGTGGCCCCAGGAGAGACCCCTGGGGGACACCAACATAGAGCGGATGAGAAGAGGAGGTGGTGCATGAGTAGCTGTAGAGTGTGCCCCCAGAAACAACTCCTCAGGTGGGCCACCAGAATGAAATTTCACTGGTGGGCCCTCGGCACCCCGGTTCAACACTGCCCACAGGGCTCAAGTAAATGTTTAGCTCATTTTAGTTTGCAGCTACCAGACATCCTTATTCCACACAGGCTATCTAATCAGGTCAGACAGGTGTATTGTTTACATTATGCATCTCAGAAAACACGGATAACCTGATGACAAGTGCTGCTAAGCAGACAGAAGAGGCTGAAGGTGGTTAGAAATGCATGTTGCTCTTTCAGTTACTTCAGTATATTTCATAAGTTTCAGAAAAGTGGGCCAGCACATACGTAAGGACACACCTTCTATATGTGGTTGTGATAGTGGGTCAAATGTTGTTTCTTTTACAAAGGAACCTCCACCAACCTTTTAGGGGTTTTCTTACCACAATGCTTAGATTTAAACATGTAAGCAAATGGTAAGTAAGGGCTTCTACCAAATATATTGCTTTTCTGATTTTGCTTTGTTTAGGAGAAAGTGGAGATTTTATCTTCTGCATGTGTACACAAGGTTCTCTAGGCTACCGACCGCCTCTCCCTGCTCTCTGTCTCTGTTCTCATTGCTTCAGCTGCCTTAACTCACAATGGTGATGTCCCTCTCTGCTGAGCATTATCAGTAAAACATAAGCTTGCTTATCTAACAAATTCTAGATATTTAGCTTTGTAGCCTTGTGCACTACAGTTTACAAACCTAAAACATGTATCTCAGTGTAACAGGCTAAGCAGAGCTATTATGCCGATCACTGATGCAGAATCATCCTCAGCCTGACCAGGAAGTCTGATTCTGAAGGCCTGGGTCTCTGTGAGACAGCATAGTGAGACAGCCCCTTTAATACAGTCCTGATTTTTATACCAATGCAAAAATCAGTCCTCCTTAGTCAGTTTTAATGGATTGGCTGTGAACTTCTGTACTATCTTAAATTTATTACCCAATGCATTCCTTAAATTGTCCCTTTAGCTCTGAGAGGAACAACTTCAGGTAACTACTATTTATATGTATGCACATTTTTATTGTATGCATTATTACGCATTACATAAAGAATGTGAAAGACCGAGAATTCCCTTGAAGAAATAAGCACTGCAACTCCAATTTTAAAAGGAGTAACTCTTATTGGATAAAAAGTGATGTGTTACACATTACATTGGATACTTCATCTGACTTCATGATAAAGTCAGATGAAGTATCCAATGTGATAAGAAACACGTCACTTCTTATCCAATAGAAGTTACTCCTTTTAAAACTGGAGTTACAATGTTTATTTAGTCAATGTGATAGCCTGGTCTTTCAGTCAACAGGACTCCAAGTGTAATTTTCGATCTTTCACATTACCTACTCCCTGGACCCATGGGAACGTGGAACAGGACAACATGGACTAGCTGCTGACTCCAGTACCGGCATACACTGCATTTGGCCCTACGGAGAGTTGGACCTCCCATCTGAAAGCACAACAATACCAAGTAAGTGTATACATATACAATTGTACCCTGGTATAACTTGCAGTATCACACAAGGGTGTGCTCCTCCAGCATTTTTGTATCTTTTAATTTTCTTTAGACATTATGTATAAAGGCATGTAACATAGTTAGAACCTTTTGCAATAAAATAATTTTCATTTATTAATACAAACTTTGTGCTAACTTTGTATGTCTTCTGTATGACAAGCTACCATATATTATTTCAGCTATAAAGATTGTGTCTTTATTACTGTTTTTATATGCTTATCATGATGTGCTACCATCATTATGCTATTCAACTGAACTTGGCAGATTGACTTATATTGTCTGCTTATTGTCTTATCAAGTGTTTTTTAATACAGAAATCAATCAGGTATCTCCTTCAAGATATCTAACATTATATCTAAATTTGAAGAAAGCAGAGAAAATTTGTTACAACAGCCTAAAGTAAGAATCTGGTTGCTCATTTTACCCATGTAGAGAAATAATTCTCTATTTCCTTGTAAAACAACAGGGAAAAGGAAGACATAGCAATGAAAAACAATACAACATATTTACAGTATTTGTACTCTAGTCACAGATAAATCTGCAAAGAAATAGCCAAACTCAATGTAAACCTGAATATTTTGTATTATTCACGAATATGTCCATTAGCCTAATATCTTAGCCAGTGTGACCCAAAAACCATTTTTGTGCTTGTGCTGATTTTTTTATTTTTTTTTGTCAATGACTTTTTCTGCATCTACAGTAAAGGCTTGAGAAGTGTCTCTTAGATGATCCCATATCACCAAATAATCTTGCTCACTATGTGGCTGCCATATCAGCTTTGTCAGGTTTCATTGAACACTCACATCTGTCTGTACCAGCTGTATAGTTCCTTCTTGGATTCTTTCCTAGTGTGCATATTACTGGGGAAACAAAACTGCTATTTTTATGACTATGAATTTGTAAGTTCTATGTGAACAACAGTAATGTTATATATGAGCCACACCTAAAAACACCATTCATACTCTTGATCTGCAAATACAAATACATTACTTTGTAGCCTGTTACTGGCTCAGGTCTCATCTATAAAATGTCAGATTAAGCTCTGAAAATAAAAGATACCAAAGCAACAGAGACCATCTGATCAGTTTCTACAAGCTACATACATAATCATTTTTTATTTTTTTTACCCATTCATGTTATTTTGCTCAATGGCAAGTTGTTTAAAGACTATGTCAGGGAAATGTAACAATACTCGCCAAGGCCATTGAAACGTACAGTATCTCACAAAAGTGAGGACACGCCTCACATTTTTTTAAATATTGTATAGCGTGTGTGGTGGCAATCAGGTGAGAAGTGCAAAGTCAAGTATGGTAGTAGGAGTGTCCTGGTTTGGGGCTGCTTAAGTGCTGCCCAGCTGCGGGGAGTTACCATTCATTGAGGAAGCCATGAATGCCCACATGCACAGTAACATACTGAAGCAGAGCCTGATCCGCTTCGGAAACTGGGCCACTGGGCAGGATTCCAACATGAAAACAACCCAAAACACATCTCCAAAATGACTCCTGCATGGCTAAAGAAAATGAGGGTAAAGGTGCTGGACTTGCATAGCATGTCTCTAGACCTAAATCCAATGGATCATCTGTGGGGCATCCTCAAATGGGAACTGGAGGAGCACGAGATCTTTAACATCCACCAGCTCTGTGATGCCATTAAGTAGTTGAAGAAGATTCCAATGGTAACCTATGAAGCTATAATGAACTCCATACCCAAAAGAGTTAAGGCAGTGCTAGAAAATAAGGTTGGCCACACAAAATATTGACACTATGGGCACAATTTGTTGCCAGCGGTTCAGACATTGATGGCTGTGTGTGGAGTTATTTTGAGGGCACACCAAATTTACACTGTTATACAAGCTGTATACTGACTACTTTACATTGTATCAAAGTGTCATATCTCCAGTGTTGTCCCATTAAAAGATATAGTACAATATTTACAAAACTGTGAGGGTGGACTAGCTTTTATGAGCTGCTGAATCTGAATGTCGAAACATTGTCCACAACATGACTCAACTTTAAAATTTCATGTCAAAATGGAATACATATTAAGTGTAGGCAAACCTTATCTTACATATAGTAGTTATATAGTTAGTACAGTTGAAGAAAAACATTTGACTATGAAGTTCCATAAAGGGTGGGGAGAAGATGTGAATGAAAAGCAGGGGTGTAGATAATTTTAGAACTTTGAACCCCCCTATTGACTTGGTGAAATATGCCACCCAAAAAGCATGAACCAATCTGCCATAAAAAAGAAACATTTTCCCCGTGATCGCAAGAAATCATCAGATTAGATAAACATTCAATAAAAGTGTTCATATTATTTTTTTTAAGTAATTGTCTAAGCCCTTTTTAAACCGTCACCTGTTCCTGCTGTGATCAGTTGTAGAGGTGGCTATTCCACAGATTCACAGTTCTTATTGCAAGGAAGGGACTTGTCCTCTCTGGAGATTGAACCTTTTTTTTCTCCAGAAGGAGGGAGTGTCCACTTGTCTTTTAAGGCTATGTTCACACGGCTTAATTGCGGGACGTAATTACGCCCCGCAATTACGCCGTGTGGACGGGGGCGGGGCGGGAGCGGGGGAGTGAGCGGGAGGCCGGCACTTCGCCGGCCCATTGACTTGAATTACCAGCGGCGCGTATACGCCGCTAGTAATTCACATGTCACTTATCTCCCCGCCCAGCGGATTCGCCGGGAGGGGAGAGGAGACGTAATCCATAGTTCTCTATGAGAACTGTGAATTACCGTAATGAATGGGCCGGTTTCGGCCCGTAATTGGGGCACTTCGGCGCGTAATTACGGACCGAAATACGGCCCATTTTAAGCCGTGTGAACATGGCCTTAGGATGCTTTACATTAAACAACTCTATCCATATAACCATATTTTTGATTGAGCCATTCATATACCTAAACAAAATAATCATGTCTTTTTGTAGTGAAAAAAAGAAAAAGAAGGCAAATAGGAAAAGCTGCACAACCATAAAAAATATTTTGTTGTAACATTTTTAACACACCAAAAGAAAAACACTTAAAACCACAATGAACAGGTTTGGTCTCTGTAAATGCACTCAGGCATCACCATTATATCACAGGACCAGTGTCGGACTGGGGTATCTAGGGCACACCAGAGGAGATTATTTTAGGGGCCCGCTTTGCCTCACTGTCTCTGCCTGTACGGTGTCCCGTCCAGTCTTGCTACAACTTATACAGACTGATGTGATGACATCATCACTCTAATCTGTAATCAGGATGGGGTGCTGGGGCTTCTGAGTCTCCCTCACCTAATTGAAGCAAGACACCAGTGGTGAACATAAAGGGCGGCATGTACGAAATTTGGCGTTTAAACGCCAAATTTCATGTACATAACATTAGTCTAGAATGCGCCTGGTTTATGAGCCCACTCTACAGCAGGTCATAAATCAGGCACACTCTAGCACTAGGACGCCATTTATGGCTCATGTATACCACTTTGAAAGTGCTCTACCTGCGCCTAGAAATGTCGTAGTGAAGCTATAAATCTATAAATTCACTATGGTTCTACTGCACCCCGCCTCCTGATTTAAAAATGTAGCAAACGGGTCTGCGCCTCATATCGGCTGAAAAGACACCAGATATCTGGCGCAGACCCGTTCATACATGTCGCCCACAAAGTCTAAAGATATATATATATATATATATATATATATATATATACCCACTCCACAAATGATAACGTTTATGTAAATTAAACATAAAGTTCCAAGTATAAAACCACTAAATAATGGTCGTACATTTACCAAATAACAAAGCTACATAAAACCAGAATCCCAATACCAGTAATACTGATTGCAAATAATGTACCTTTACCTTTTTTATCAAAACCGAAATGATCAGTGAACAACTGCTTTTGTTGCCCATAGCAACAAAACCTAGCTTGGCTTTAATTTCTTATATTGTTCTGAAAAGATGAAAGCCAAGTTCTGACTGGTTCCTATGGGTAACAAAGACAGTTGTTCACGCAGTTTTAATAAATGACGCCCAATATGTACAGGTAGATGTGTTTTTGGTGCATTTTTTCAGGAGTGTTTTTCCCATTAATAATCATTCCTCCATCACATGGTTTGTCATGTGGAAAAACAACACAAACTAAAAAAAAAACACACAACATACATGTACATGTGTGCTTATTTGGTGCAGAAAAAAATGGAGGTCTTGCCTGAAAACAGTATTTACCTACACCTATGTTTGGAGAAAACACAAAGAAGTGTACCCATAGTGCAAAAGAGAGCAATGTCTGTTATTGAACTTTTATTAATACCCCCTATTTACCTTTGTCGCTCGCTGCAGTTTACAGAAGAAAACTTATACAAGCATAAATCCTTTAAAGTGCGTCCAATGAACTAGAAATACATTGTAAGTATAAAAAACGATCTGACGACATACGTTATAGTGACAATAAAAAGTACTAGGTAAGAAAAAGTAAATAAAGAAACTACATGAGTTAATACCATGTGAAACTGAAATTAATTAAAGACTAACAGCAATATGATGATGAGTCCTTAACGTACTCCTTCCAACCATTTTTGGGATTTTATTAAGTACATGTATAACTTGACTTCGCATCTTTAGCTATGTCTACGACTGATTTTCTCCTATATAATAAAATACTTTTCTGTTTACATAAACATTACTTTATCTTTTATAGTGAGATAACGTTAACAAAAAAAAAAAAAACTATTTTAGAAGAACCTGTCCGCAACTTTATGGCTGCCCAAACAACAGAAGTCAGCATGAAATACTGCAGGTTACCGGATCCTACCCAGTGTTTTTTATAGCCCCTGAGAATCTGTGGCATTGCCCAGTTAAAACACCCAGTGAGATGTTGATCCCGTACGAAGAAAGCCATGTGCCCGCTCCATGTGCACGTTCCCCGCCCACTCATCTTGACTGACAGCGTCTCTCCCAAGTGTTTGTCTAAAGGTATAGACTGTCATCAAGGCAGAGGGGGCCGGTTAGAAGCCTCACATCGGACTCATCTCCCTGCAACCCGACTTAACTTCACTGGTTGTTTATCTGAAAATCGAAAGCGTTTACGTGGGAAACAACCCACATGCTTATGGAACCGGTAACCTGCGCCATTTCATGCTGCCTGTTGTTCGGTTCAGCATAAAGTAGCTGACATGGTCTTTTACAAATTTCTTGTTTATAATTTTGAAATTGTCACTTTCCAGTTTACATTTTTTAGTAGCACACACAATTTTAGCGGATCTTTGGAGTGAGGCTCAAATGGTTGGTTGCTTATTATTTTGTCTTTATTTTATTTTAGGCTTTTGCTTGTTGAGCGCCCTCCTCATTCACTTCTATGAGACTTGAAATAAACTGAATTTGCACTAATATTCAGAGCTCCCATAGAATTGAATGGGAAGCGGCCACAAGCCCACCTACCACGATTTTTAAGCCCGAGATCTCGCTAGCTGAAGAGACAAGCCCATGCCCTGGACATTGCTCTTGTTGAACACATCCTGATTTAACCCCTTAAGTCCCAACTGAAAAGTAATACTAAATGACCACAAATTTTTTCAGTTTTGCTTCCTTGCGTTTCAACAGTTAAACTTTTTATTTTTCAAAGATTCAGGATGTTTGAAGGCCTCGTCTTTTATTCAAGCCAAGTTGTACTTTTGTTGGGGAATAGTCTAAGTTCACCTATAAATTATTGCAAGAATTTTTTTATTTATTTTTCAATGTTTTTGTTTTTCCTTGAAGCAATGTGAGCACTCCCTTGCCTCGGAAAACACAGTAATCAACTCTCGCGAGTTGCCCCAGGCTACCCTGAAGCCATCTCGAAGCAAGTTCAAACTCTGCTGCAAACCATGACATCTCAGCCATCCTGAACCACACTCAACCAAAACACCTGTCCATGGCCAGGCACTTACATCTTCGTGCTCACTTCTCATACCAGACCATGTCACTGTCATGCACTGCTATGCGCTGAATCCAAGTACTCTCCTTCCATTTTCTAGTGGGGAATCAGAGCCAGACTCGGAAGATGACACTGGGGATCATGACTGTTTCCAAATAACACTAGTGGAAGACCGAGCAACAACCTCTCTAAGTCACAAAGAAAGAAACCACCGTTTTAAATCCAGATGTGCAACGGTCTAATCAGGTGCCTCCGTCAGGGTTAACAACATGCCAGGTGGCACCTCTTCCACCAGCATTCGAGAGAGGTCTATGGCAAAGTTGCCTGTAAAGATCCCTCTTTCACCCATCCTCCCTATGGCTTCCCGTACCACCTCCTCCGCCTCCACCAACTATGTTGGACTTACATACAGGACTTACATGCCCCAATACCCCAACAGGAGGTACCAACACCCTCCACTCACCACCACCTCCACAATCCTTCGTCGGCGACCTGTCCTCCCCTACATACCATGATCTCAGTAAACTAAAAAAAAAATTGTATTTGGGTCTGTGAGGGTAATATCTACCTAGACCCTCTCTAATATTTAAAAGTTAATTTATTTTTATTATATATTTTTTTAAGTTAAAGGTGGGGGGAATGGTTAGGGTGGGGGTTGGAAGGGGTGGGGGTCGGGGGGTGGGTGGGTGGTGGGCAATTTGATCATTAATGTTAAAAATTATATTTAAATAATATACTATTTTGATTTAATTTACAACATGTGTCCATCAACTTTATTTATATATTACAAAAATGTAGGTCGCTATATATTCCAATTGTGCTTTGAGAGATACTTTTTCTGTTGCCCCTAGCTACCAACCACAGCTCCTTTTTCCTTTCCTATAGTATTTTGTAAAAAAAGACAGAGAGCAATGATTGGTTGCTATGGGCAACATATTCATTCTTTTTCCCACTACAGATAGAAAAAGTATTCAGATATCATATAGGAATAAAACAAATAGGTTTTCTTAGGCAAATAATTCTAGATCCCCTTTTCTTTTTCCCAATGAAAGTTACATGATTAGAATGCGGCTGTAAAAGAAGAGCATATTTAGCAGCCAAGTTCAACCAGAGGGTGTGGAGAAACATGGTGGGATAGAGGTAGGGAGTACATCAAAATGAAAATGAAGACATCTGATTGCGTTGGCTATGGTCCAAGATATATCTATCATATACTTACATATTGTCGACGGGAACAACCTCCGACCGCCTGTTCATGAACCCCAGCAGAGTGCCGAGAGTCTTGACTGTCGGCCCCGTGCGCTATACGCATCAAACCCGACTTCTTGTCCCATCTGCTCCGGTTGTGTGTTCCCCGTCGCTCAGTATTATACTTAACCACCCAGTAACCCATCGTTCTGTTCGTGGCTTCGCACCCACTGTTTCTGGCAGCCTTTGCATGTCATTGACCCTCCTAGTGTGTTACGTGGCAGTGAGCAATCGGTATTTAAAAGTGACCAGCATCCCAATTGCCTGCTCATACCTGTTGAATCTGCGTATAGAATGTCTTCCTGCCCTTGCTCCTGACATTCCCTTGTTTATTCTACTCTAGAGCGTGACCCCTGTCTACAGATCTTAAGTTGCTTTACCCATGTATAATGTACCCCTGCGTTAGCCTGTGTGCTATCACTGTCGAGTGCGCTGAGTCTGCTGCCTACCTGCCGATGCACCAGCATTTACCAGCTGTAAGCTCTGTCGCTGTACCATATCCCTGGTTGTGACATTTTTGTGACTGGATCGTGAACTGAACATACAATTATGATCCTGTCGATTACACCTGCTAGACCTTTGATCAGTTATAAAACCATCAGGGCATCCCATCTGAGGCAAACGTTGAACAGAACTGCAATCATTACCACCCGTCTGGAAAAGTGTGTGTCGTCTCCATGCTGCCGATAACACACTCCCCAGCCTGCACCTAGCCCTTTGGCCTGCCCGTTCTTTCTGGAGATCCCTATTTCTTTGCAATCTCCTCAAGCCATGTGTACATGCACTTTGAGGTCCATCTGACTGTGCCAAGTTAGCGTTCATCATCACCTACTTCTAGTTGTATGTCCTTGGCCTGGGCCTCGCCCCTCTGGGAGAAAGGGGATCCGCTGACAGGAGACCTCCAAGAATCCCTGAGCACCTTCAGAAAGATACTTCAATGCACATGCACAATACCTCTGCTGCATTAACTATTTGCTCACTTCCGCTTATCAATGGTTGACTCCTTGTGGTCATTATGCCATCAAGTTCCACACCCTGGCCTCTGAGGTTGCTTGGAACAATGAGGCCCTCATTGCTGCTTTCTGAGGAGGCTTTGATGGACTCATCAAGGAAAAGTTGGCTGGTTGTGCCCTACCTACCACCCTGGACAACCTCATCGCTCTTGCTACCTGGATTGACATCCACTTTGCTGAAAGGGAGCTAGAGCTGCAACAGCAGTCTACATCCCCCCGACCTCGCAAGCCTTCTTGCTGTAACGGTTCGGTGGATTCGCTGGACCACCGCAAGCGAGGATAGTTAATCCACGCCAGGGAGCGGAGTCTAAGTAGCCCCCGGTATTCACCAGAACCCGCCGCAAAGCGGGATGGACTTGCTGCGGCGTGAGGCTACCAGGTCGCTACCCCTGGGGTAATGCATATTACAGAATCGTAATCTGGAGACGTAGTCGGGGACAGGTGGGAGGTCAGGACGGGTGGCAGAGGTTCATGGTCAGAGACGGGCAGACGGTCAGGGCAGGTGGCAAACAGGCAAGGTCAGGAAACGTAGCGGAACGGACTGGTACACGGGTAATCAATACGGAACTCCAACACTCTCAAGACTCACTAAACGCACACCAACAATCTGGCAGAGAGTGCAGGAGGCGTGTACAATATATAGGACCAGCCGCCAGCAATTAGCAAATTACCGGTGCACTGTCCCTTTAAATCCAGACTAGCCGTCGCGCGCGCGCCCTAAGCAGAAGGGATGCACGCGGCGGCCGGCACAGTCAGGAGCAGGGAACACAGGAGCATGGACGGGTAAGTAACTTGGCTCCGGAGCCTGGGCAGCAGGGGGATGGTCGCGGGCGCCCGCGCCAGCCCCCATGACACTTGCCTTATATCTGCAACCCCAAGTCTTCCTCACCAGGCACCGACGTTCCCACAAGATGAGTCCATGGAGGTCAACTGTACTCATCTCTCCGCGGAGGAACACACATGTCGATGCAGCATGGACCTATGCCTCTACTGTGGCGGTGCCCATTACTACCTGAAGAACTGCCCAGTCTGCCCAGCTGCGACCCAAAAACCCAAGTGCCTAGGTTTCGTTGGTGAGGTGACCCTAAATGATGGTGCTTCTGTTCCTCATCTGAACACTTCGATCACTCTCCATTATTCATCTGGTACTACTTTTGATGTTCCTGCTCTACTGGACTCCGGTACTTCTGAGAACTTCGTCCATTCATCTCTGCTGGAGAAGTTTTGCCTGCCTGTCTCACATCTGGAGAAGACCCTGCATTTCTCATCTGTCAATAAAGAGATCTTGAAGGAGCCTGTCCAATTTCCTACCCAACTTATGTCTTTGAAAGTTGGAAGTTCCCACCAGGAGAAGATTTCCTTCTACATCCTGCCCAGTTCATCTTCTCCAGTCCTGCTTAGCCTTCCGTGGTTCTAGCTTCACGGCCCGTCCTTGTATTGGAGAATGGGTGAAGTTGTCCAATGGGCGAACATTGCCACTTTTGATGTCTCAAACCCGCCCATCTGGAACAGTCCCGCCCACCCATTTCTCTGCCCGTTTATTCTGTGTTGCCAGTGAAGGAGCCTCCAGTGCAAGAAGAGCCCCTGGGCTTTGAAGTCACCTTTGATTCCCACCCACCTCTCCCTCTGCCTACTGTTCCTGTTTCTGCTGCCCAGGTCCAAGAAGTCATCCGGGACTTTCAGTTCACCTCCTCTGAAGACAGTTCCTGGGATAATGAGGAGGAGATGGTTACCCCTGGTTGCTTTCAGGGTATCGAATTAACCCAGAGGGGAGGACTTAAGGGGGGATACTGTCACGGTGCACACTGCGACCCCTGTCATGGACCATGGTCGTGCCTCTGCCTCTGCTGTGGCCCCTGTGCTATACTCAACTGTCCCAGCTCTTGTCTCCGCGCCGGCCGCGTTCCACGCTACTCAGTATAACTTACCTGCCCACGTTCCTGCTCTGGCTCGCACCCGTCTGCTCTGGGTGCCTATACACACACAAGCGCCCTCTAGTGCGAGCATGCAGTAGTGCACAAGTATTTAAAGGGACAGAGTCCCAATTGCCTGCCCGGTGACCTGTGACCCCTGGCTATAAAAGAACTTCCTGTGCTTACTCCTGGTCAATTTGTTGTTGCCTACATAGAGCTTGACCCTGCTGCACTACTGCTGTTCCAGTGTCTAGCATACCCTGTGTGACCTGTGTGCTATCATCCATACATATATCCATACATACATACAATTACTATATGTGTATATATACATATCCTATCTATCTATCTATTTCTATCTCTCTCTAGAGAGAAAAGCTTAGAGAGATACAGTGAGAAAAAAAAATTAATTCTAAATTCAGTTGTTTCCACTTTACTGTTCACTAAGGTCCTTTTGGCCATTGGCCATTTATTACTACAAACAAATAATAGGAAAGTTGTTTGACAACAAATACAAAACTATCATAGAAAAATAAAGACAAAAATCTTTTTTGTTGATTGAAACAAACGGACTCTGTGCACACATCTATATTCATGCTTGTCTCGTAATCACGGACATAGTTATGTAGGACACAGGCCGATTTTATGACAAGATCCACTTATTCCTCCTTCAACTGCAATGCACCTGTCAAGACCCTCCACTTCTGAAGGCACATTTGATGACGTTTCTTGCATGGCTAAACCTGGCACTGAATTCCTGCTTCCACACCTCCAGTGCTATTTGAGGCAATGGCCACCGCATGCTGGTCATCAAAGGAAACACCTCATCTGTGACCAACACAAAGGGAACTGGAACTGTGGTCTTGGGAAGTGGTCTTGGAGGTGGCAGTGTAAGCTGATCCTGCAGCAATGTAAGACCGACAGCAGATGTCAGCAGCACCCTGGAGCCCCTGTACTGCCATAGGTGTCGACTTCGATAGCCACAATCCCGAAGCGTACATCAGCCACCACCATCAGGACCACAGAAAAATGTAATAATATAATTATAAAATATGGTTCCAAATTACGGTGGCTGCTGCACATGTACGTGCTTACCATGCGTACCATCAATGGTACCTGTCCACAAATTGAAAACCTTCGGCAATCTGTAGCCACATCTCCAGGGTGGGGCTCGACATCACTATCGGCTGTATATGCCACTAAATCATATCCCACATTTCCACCATGATGTTGCCAACGGTGGTCTTCCCCACACGGAACTGCAGGTGCAATCAATCATAGCTCTCTCCAGTTGCCTAAAAAAAGAAAAATGAACAAAGGCACACAGACTGTTGTGATCAACAAAGAAGATTACATGAGACTATTTTGACCTAGAAATTAATATGGCGGGGTACTCCACAGACTGTCCTTGAATTTGTTAAGTTCCTTAATTTGAATTTGGGGGGTTTAAATTTTACTGCCACCTTAAATAAGTCGGAAATTATTTTTTTAGATTTGTGTTTATTTATCCAAGATTCTACTATCAATCACGAAACGCGTTGTTCTTAGTTTTAATACAATAAAAGTGACACTTTTATAGTGGATGGATTCCCAAGTGTCCTTTATGTTTTAGTAAAATCTTACCACTAGCGCTACTTTCTCTTCTCTATATATATTGATATATGCCGGGGACTCGCGTGTGCAGAGGATCCTTGTGCTGAAGAGGTCATGTTGGCAGCTGTCGTGGAGTTATTACCCTAACGAGCACGCTGAATATATGTGTTGTGCCATTTGTGCAACCTTCACAGGTGAGCAGTGAAAGTTACTGCACTCAGATTATCTTTATATCTTTCACCGCACAGAGTGCACTTCTGTCTCTGTATTCCCTTTGTTTCTAGCTCACCATTTACAACCTAGAAATCAAGTAATAAAGAAAAAAAGATATGTACCGTAGAGTTATTAGCAATCTGTCCGTAGGACTGATGGCTGACCGCATCACAGTGTCCTGTCTGCGAAGGTGTCGCTCCACAATCTCAACCAGTCAAATGCAGAAATCAATATTCTGACAAAACCATAAAATTTGTCTGGAAAGCTAAGGAAAAGGCACACACACACAAAGAGAAATTAATACCAAACAACTATTTCATCACTAAATAACATTAAGTAAACAAAAGGCAAGACAGAACGAAAATCCACATCTATATTGGCGATAAATAATAAAAAAGTGTAATATAATATATATATACACTCACCGGCCACTTTATTAGGTACAGCTGTCCAACTGCTCGTTAACACTTAATTTCTAGTCAGCCAATCACATGGCGGCAACTCAGTGCATTTAGGCATGTAGACATGGTCAAGACAATCTCCTACAGTTCAAACCGAGCATCAGTATGGGGAAGAAAGTATTGAGTGCCTTTGAACGTGGCATGTTGTTGGTGCCAGAAGGGCTGGTCTGAGTATTTCAGAAACTGCTGATCTCCTGGGATTTTCACGCACAACCATCTCTAGGTTTTACAGAGAATGGTCCGAAAAAGAAAAAACATCCAGTGAGCGGCAGTCCTGTGGGCGGAAATGCCTTGTTGATGCCAGAGGTCAAAGGAGAAATGGCAGACTGGTTTCGAGCTGAGAGAAAGGCAACATGACTCAAATAGCCACCCGTTACAACCAAGGGAGGCAGAAGATCATCTCTGAACGCACAGTACGGCGAACTTTGAGGCAATGGGCTACAGCAGCAGAAGACCACACCGGGGGCCACTCCTTTCAGCTAAGAACAGGAAACTGAGGCTCCAATTTGGCCCAACTCATCGAAATTGGACAGTAGAAGATTGGAAAAAACGTTGCCTGGGCTGATGAGTCTCGATTTCTGCTGCGACATTTGGATGGTAGGGTCAGAATTTGGCGTCAACAACATGAAAGCATGGATCCATCCTGCCTTGTATCAACGGTTCAGGCTGGTGGTGGTGGTGTCATGGTGTGGGAATATTTTCTTGGCACTCTTTGGGCCCCTTGATACCAATTGAGCATCGTTGCAACACCTTGTTGAATCTATGCCACGAAGAATTGAGGCAGTTCTGAAGGCAAAAGGGAGTCCAACCCGTTACTAGCATGGTGTACCTAATAAAGTGGCCGGTGAGTGTATATATAATCACCTACTTAACTCTGCATATAATTGACCGATGTGGCCTCTGCTGTATCTTAGCTACATGATTGAGTGAACCCAGTAACAACGCCTTTCTGCAGCCTATAAGGGCAATGAAAAGTACAGGATATTACTAGTTAACTTCATATGACTACATGTGAGAACATAATTTAAAATAATGCCAAAGTAAGAGGTACATACCCTTCTACGCCGATGCCGAACCAGGATGTTATGTGCCACTGCCACCAAAACTCCCATTTCTTGTTGGCGCAATTTGATCAGTGGAATCTTGAGCTACTGATCCTCATTGCTACTGGTGCTTGAAGTTGTGGTTGTTATCACAAGACTCATTTTGTAAGATTTTTAAAAAGGAGCCTGGAGCACAAAACCACAATGTCTTGCTGAGTCCAAGATGGCCACTGGAAGCTTAGGGAGTGACCACTGGGTGGAGATAAAAAAAAAATCACATGGTTTCTTGCACCAATCAAGAGTACATTTGCACTCAGTGCACTTTTCAGCTTGAAAAACCATCCAAAAACTGCTGGGAAAACCGTGATAAAATATGCGACACAAACTGTCCAAAAACTAAAACTGCTGGAAATACAACATTTTTGTGTGTCAAAAAAGGCCAAAAACGGTTGTACTGGACAGTTCTGCTGAAGTTAAAACCAAGCAGATTTTGTCCTTTTCCATGTGAACGCACCTAAGGCATGATTGGTACAAACTTAGCTTGTCTGATTTGGGTATGCACCTATTAGAGGATGGGAATGTATTCCTCCCCTTCCTCCATTAGTAACCACTCTTATTTGCTCCTCATGCTTTTAAATGTTTTAATCTCCTACTTGTCGTTTATACCATGAATAAGGACAGGTTGTCTGAAACGCTTTAGTTTGGGAGCCAAACACATGGTATCAATATAACACTACATTTTTTCCTTTTTTAATAAATATGAAATAAAGTTTAAGAAGTTTTAACTTTAAAATTTACTTGTTCAGGACGTTCTGGATTACCTGTTTCCTGGATATGTATTCGCCCCCCTGTAGTCTGATACCCCTAGAAAAAAATACTATGTGACAAATTGCCTTAAGAAGTCACCTAATTAGTAGATAGAGTACATCTGTGAACAAACAGCATCATGAAAACAAAGGAACACGCCAGACAGCTAAGGGATAAAGTTGTGGCGAAGTGTATTGCAGGTTAGGTTTTTAACAAATAGCCCAAGCTCTGAATATCTCAGGGAGCACTGTTCAATTCATCAACTGTAAATGAAAGGAGTATAGCACAACTGCAAACAAACTAAGACATGGCTGTTCACCTAAACTGATAGTTCAGACAAGGAGAGCACTAATTAGAGAAGTATTCAAAGCTCAGGTGAGAACCAATAAACATCCACGAGAGATATGTGTGCAGAAAGCCTATAACACACCTTAAATACCCACCATTCCAGCACACAATGTGATGTCCTTCATAAGCAAAGTCAAAAATATGAAGTATTAATAATAATTTGATTAAACTGTGTATTTGACAACTGTAAATAGGGCAGTACATGGCTCTTATAGTATACTCGCAGCATTTTGCATTATTATTTAGGCATTTAATAAAATTATTATTTCAACACTGAAACCTAGACACTAAATATTGTTATCGCATATCATGCAGCTTAGTATTATGTACTAAGTACTATGAGGGTGGATCTTTCTGTAACACATATATTATTTTTTTTATGCATTAATTGATTTATTACTAGATATATAATAAATAAATAATAAAATAATAAATCAGTCATTCATACAATAATAAATAACAATTTATTACATTCTTTTTGTAGTTTATAGTTCTAATATTCATATATTTATCTATACGAACCAAAATAAGATTTGTGCATATTTTTTCAGTCAAACAATGGTTATTATATTTAATTTAACTGATAGAATTTATCTTTTGGACTGTTCATTGTATAAAATGCTTCACCAGTCATTTTGAAAGTCTTGGGGCAAATTGCAGTTTAGAAATGTTATACTATGCATTTAAATTTATCTAATTAGGTATTACTTAAATCCAGCTTTTATCACAGTGGGGGATTTTACCAGCTAAAACATCAGACAATTTCACACACTTTTATTAAAGAAAGATATTGTTCACAAATAGTAACAATTGTCTGACATACCTTAACAGTTTACAGGGAAGGATTTAAATGGAAATTATACCAGGTTCCCACAGTATAAAAGCAAATTGGATGATTTAGAAATTACTAGCATCAAGTCATTGAAGATTAGTTTGCAAAGGCAATTGTTTATGTACTGTATATACCTCTTCCATACTCTCAGCTTTCTGTAATTCCCATAAAAAGTATCATATCCTTCTTAATCCTTTCATCCAAAATCTTCCTGAGAATTTACCAACCTGCTAGTTTTACCTGTGGAGCCAAAAGTGTCTATCTCCTCTAATTGCCCTGCTTGCCTCCTCTGTAGGGACACTTTAATTAGAGGTAATCGGTCTAATTTTCCCTCTTCTTTAATCATTACTGAAGTAAAAGTGTTCTGCTTAAAAGAAACTAATCTCTAAAAAGAAAAAAATCTGTCATATTCCCAAGGCATGTAGGAGGAGGAAAGTGTCTTCTCCACCTACTCAATTGAATGCATAGGTCTCAGAATAAAACATTTTTTTTCCTTAGTGCACTCGTTGATCTGTCAGTGGAGTACTGAAAGTGTAATTGAATTGATGCTTTGTGTCTTAAAATAAGAAAAAAGAAGAAAAAAAAAAACAGAAGGAAACTGTATTGCAGCTCTGGGTAGATTTAGTCCATTAAATGGAAGGTCAGAATTCATCTGTTAACTCTAACAGGTCTGCACAGAAAACTACAGAAAAAAACAGTTAAGATGCAGTTACATGCCCTGGTGATTGTTGGCTGTGTTATATAACTGTGTTATATTGCATATTAAGCTTTCATCCTTAAAAAAAATGCATTGGATATGTGGGTGTATTTTCATGTGAAAATGTGAATAATACTTTGCTATGCTCAGGGGATGTTCAGAGGATGTTCATATCCACTGGACACATGGATTAAGGGGAAATTAGTCCAAATTGATATTGTGACCTGTCATAGATATGTGTCAACAGATAATATCAAAGTATTCTGTGAGTTAAGATGACCACTAGTGTTGAACGATTATTATCGACAAAGTTGAAATCAGCACGGTATTTACGTTGATCGGATTTTGTCGATCACGCGATAATTTAGGTTAAAATCTGTGCATCATCTATTAATATCGCGCCATTTTCGGCGCTTCCTGTCATTTTGGCAGCCAGCAAATCAGCTTACAGAATAGAGCAGGGTGAGATGTGTGTGCGACGTCATGACTGGGATGTGTATGGTTGCGATTGGCTGGAAAAATCACATGACCTCGTTTTACACAGAACAGCCCTTCCTGTTCTGCCTCAGTGTGTGTCAGCGTCTCATAGCAGTAGGACGTGCGCTCTGCCTCTGTCCAAACATCTCAGCAAACAGCTCAGCAAAATTATTCTATTTGTTCAAAAGAGACAGCTCTACTTTTAGCTGTGATCCTTAGAACTTAGTTAGATCAGAGATTTGCAGATTTTAGGTATTAGGCAGAGAATTTTAAAGGAGCAACTACTGCTGTAAAGTCACGGGGAGAAACGGAGGGGGGGGGGGCACGGGTGAACACAGACAAGCTCTTTAAAGAATACTGAATATTGTTCACCCAAACTTAGTGTAGACATTGCATTGTAATAGCTTTATTATTAACAGTTTTCTATTGAAATATTACTTGGATATTGGGCAGCCTGAACTTATATTAGGATACAGATCTTTTCTAGTAACTACAGGTCTATTTGTTAGGTGCAAAACTCCACTTTTATTATCAGTATTGTCATGGGTGGGCCCGCGACCCCCGTCCCGGGTCCCGGCACACCCGTGGTCGCCGCACGACGGGACCGCCGCCCGCATGTCAGGCGTGGGCGAGCTCACCCGCCGGCCCGGCTCCTCTCTACTTACCCGCCGCGCTCCGTTGGGCCACCTCCCATGCGCACGCCCCCGAAATCAAGGCCACGCACCCGCACTAAAAATTTTAAAGGGGCCATGCACCGGGAAATTTGGGCTATTCCGGGTACTCCCCCTTATTTAAGCCCCCCTTCCTGGGCCATTGCCGGATCTTTAGTGCCTTTTCCCTATAAGAAAGCGTTAAAAACCCTTTTCTTTTTCCCCTTTTACCGTACCACTACTTCCTTTCCCCTCCCCACCTCTTGCGCTCACTGACCTAGTCCGTCCACGCCCAAACAACCTGTCCGCCTCCTGACCTTCGCCGTTCCCGACTATACCTGCCGACATTCTGCACCACCATTTTTTTGGGCGCCCCCGCAAGCAACCGTCGGGGGTAACGACCTGGTAGACTCCCCCCACACAAGTCCACCCCCTTTTGCGGGGGGCTCGGTGAAAACCGGCCCCTTCTTAATTACTTTCCTGCCGGGCTTACACCATCTTTTTGGGGTGTCCCCTGGATCCACCTCCTATCCGGGGCGTGAATAAACCAGCCATGGATCCCCCAAGTGCCTCGCCTCGACCTGACCCACCACCATTTGGGGTCAGCATCGCAACAATCGTCGCTGCCCCAACTCACCATCTCTCCGCCATTGCAGCATTCCGGCCGCTCAGCAGCACAACCCCCCCCGTGGGTCCCCGCAGCCTGGTTCCGGCCCAACCCTGGCCACCTCCGTCTATCTATCCGACCAAATTCATGGGGACTCCAAGGCCTAGGGCTTTTCACCCAAACCCCTGCATATTTATTTTAAGGGGAACCAATTTCCACCAAAAGGGCAAGGTGGCTTTTGTGCTCACCTTCTCCCGGAAAAGCCCTGGCATGGCTACCCCCCCCCCTGGGACAGGACATCCGTCACACAACCGGCTTCATTTCCCCCCGGTTCGGAGCGTTTTCGAGGAACCGCTCGGGCTTTATCTGCCGAGACCCCGCCTTCAAATCCCCGCCAAGGACTCACGTAGGCGATTACCGTCGTTTTCCCACTTTTGGGTTCCGATTTTTCGTGTTGAAGCGGCGTTGACTCCCCTTCAAAAAGGCCTCTCCACCGCATCAAACTCTATCCGCCCCGGGTCTCCCCGTTTCCTTTATGACCTTTTCCCTTGGCCACTCATTGACATCCTTTCTCAACCCAGAGAACTCCGGCAGGGAAAGGGGGGCAAGCTAGACCCCTCGTTTTCCTCTCTCCCCAGTTTTTCAAAGGCCGCCCAGTTGCCCTCGCCACCTGCCGCCAAAGGGCCGGGGGGTGGATCGGGCACACCTGTCTACAACTGACAACCAAAACGGGGGAAACTTTGTCTG
>JAODAL010057319.1:0-22752 GCA_025379985.1 Phyllomedusa bahiana
GGTTATTTAGGTTCACCCAAAAGTTTTACAGTTACCAGTATTGACAAAATTTGCATCTCCACACTTGAAGAAACCGTTTGGTTGCTGCCAGCCAGGTCTCTCGCTGTGGGGCCACAAAATGGCTTTTTACCAGACGGTCTCTAAGGCTTCGTCCCCTCCGGTAGGTGATAGATGGAGTGGCGGGCAATATCATTGTTGATTATTTTTTTACTAATTATTATTAAAAGGTATGTTTTAAAGAATAAATATATTATATATCATATTCTGGACTGTTACTTGTTACTTGTTACCAGAGTCTGTCTCATCTAATAGAGGGCAATTCCAAGAGCTAATTAGGCCCCAAGACGTCACACTAACTATAATACTAAAATTGAAGTTATAGGAAATTCACTGAAAACATTGGGTAAACACAAGACTTTGTGAAATTCAGCACCATTGATCGTTATCAATTACAATTAACTTTTACATAGGATTTTCAGTTCACACTAAACTTTTTAGGTTGGAATTACCTTTTAAAATGTTGGACTTTTTTCTGCTTTGTGCATTACAAGTAAAGATAATATAAACCTTAAAAAGGTGTTTCCTTCGATGTCACAAATTGCTGGCACTGCATAATGATAGAATATGCCAACAATGTGTGATAAGTGCAGGTTCCACCTCTGAGACCCACCGTTGTCTTGGGAACGGGCCCCTGGAAAGTCTCCATTCTAAACAGAAAGTAGGTTCTGCTCCTGCACGACTTGCTATTCTGTACTACCGGAAGTCTGAGGACAGTAGAGAACACCATTTGGGAGAGCTGCCATCAGGAATTTCAGGGACCCAAACAGCCAAATTGTCTGGGTCCCCTCACCTTTCCACCAAAAAAGAAAAATGATGAAAATAATGAAACAGGAAAAACTTAATAACTAAGACCCTGTCACAGAGTCGGGTCTCATAGACAGCCAGTGTTGCTGCCGATGTATTCATCCTGTGGAACGTCTGCAACATATCAGCAGCATCGCGGCCGCCTGTGCGTGTCGGCCCTGATGCTTAGTCAGTACTTGGTAAAAAGAACACTGCAGATACATGCAGGTCTGAGAGGTGGGACTTACACCTATCACACATTGATGGAATACCCTATCCAACTCTATCCATATGCTAGCATGTGAGCACGGGGAACATCCCTTTAACTGTTATTTCACTCACATCGTATTATGCAATCTTTAACACCACAGAATTCAGTTTTGCACTCAACAACCATCTATGCACAAGTACCTACAGCACAAAACACATGAAAGTTTAGACGTAATAACGATTTTCAAGTGAGCCACTTTGAAATTTATAATATTTTCAGATGTTAGAATTGTTCTTGCTTCAAAAGGATCAGGATTGCAATCAACCCTGATTCATAATAAATGTTCAATTAGATTTGTAGAGGAAAATGTGAATAGTTCTTTCTTGGATAAAATGTGCTGATAACTCTTGAAACCCAGGATTGTGAAAAAGTTTGTAATGATATTGTATAGATATTACATTTCTCTATTTGTTTTCAGGTATATTAACATACAATTTACTAGAGAGTTGTGACTATGTAAGGTCACAATCTGGACACACTGTGATGACTGCAGGAACAGTACATGAAATATGGTGTTGTTGCTGTAAGGTCAGTCCCTTTTCTTTATAAAATACTGAGAATAAGATTATACAGGGATGGACATAATATAAGTGTAACCTGAGCAGTTTCACAGGGGCTAATAGGTGAAGAGGACCACTGCCACCCTAAAAGTAGGAAGCAGCTTCCGACTGCCTATTAGATTACATGTAAAGACCTGAGCTAATTAATTTTGTTGTTTAAAGTTACTATTCCACATACATTTTAAACACAAGAACCCTCTTCTGTTTGTATCTGGGTTTATGTGTGAAGCCTATTTTTTTATTTTTTAAGGATACCTGAATATAAGAGAATTTATTTATTCATTTGTATCTCCTTTTCACCCCGTGTTCCAAACTATTATACTAATTTGATTTGTGTCATAAAGATTAGGGTGTTTTTACAAGGAACGTTTTTGGTGCGTTTTAATGTGTTTTTTGATGCATTTTTGGATGTGTCTCTTCTGCACTAAAGCATAGCAGTTAATGCTGTACATTTCTGCACAAAAATGCACCAAAAAATGCTCCATTTTTCAGCTAAACTCATGGGTGATATTGTGTCTCAGGGCTCTTTGGATCACTGAAATCAATCTCAAACACCTGTGACACATAGTTTGCCTTAGGAACCTACTTAAGAAGGACGTTCCACATTAATAAGCAGTCACATCTCTCTAGCAATATGGTA
This sequence comes from Phyllomedusa bahiana, assembly GCA_025379985.1. NCBI lineage: Eukaryota > Metazoa > Chordata > Amphibia > Anura > Hylidae > Phyllomedusa > Phyllomedusa bahiana. The sequence goes on from JAODAL010057319.1 coordinate 2,315, forward strand.
AAGAAATAGGATCCCTCTGCTGCCAAAAAGTGTTAAATAGTGCATTGCCGTGTACAAGGTTTGAAAACATTAGATATGTCACGAAAACGTAAGCATGATCACAAAAAATTTGTGGCTGATTCCAAGCACAGACAGATTTGTGCAGATTAAGGCATAATGAGGAATGTTTCTGCCAGACAAATTTTTCAATTAAGAACTGCTCCAAAACTATTGCAAAGGAGCAAACAGGTAAACAGGTATTTAACGCTATTGGTACCTCTGGAGTCCCACAAACATCAGGGTGTAGAATCCTCCAGAGGCTGTAGTTGTCCATAAACCCACTATTTGACCACCGCTAACGAGTGCTCACAAATTGAAATGGTTGCAGTGGGCCAACACATACATGAAGACTCATTATTGATGAGTGCCATGCAACCCTGAAAGGATGGTCTAGTGGATGGTTATTGGATGGGCACTGTGTCCCAACAAAGCTGCGACATCTGCAAGGAGTTGGTAAAGTTATGTTTTGGGTGGGAATCATGTGGAGAGAGCTGGCAGGTCCATTTCAGGTCCCTGGAGGTGTGAAAATGATCTCTGCAAAGTATATAGAATGTATCACTAACCACTTTCTTTCATAGTACAAAAAGAAGAACCCTGCCTTCCATAGCAAAATCATCTTCATTCAGGACAATGCACCATCTCATGCTGCTCAAGAATACCTCTAAGTCATTGGCTGCTAAGGGCAGAAAAGGAGCAAAACTCATAGTATGGCTGTCACGGACACCCCTGCGAACCCCGTCCCGGGTCGCAGGCGCGTCCGTGCTCTGACACCCCGCGGCGCCCCGTCCCGCACGTCGGTTTCGGGGTCTGCTCACCCCCCTGCCCGTGCCGGTACCCACTTACCCGGCCATGATCCTGCTCTGTCCGCCTCTGGTCCCCGGCGTGCGCGGCGCCGCCCGTGTGAAATTTAAAGGGACAGTGCGCCGGTAATTGGTCATTGCCGGGCCATGTCCCTATTTAAGTCCGGCCCCTTCCTGGCGGCCTTTGCCGGATCCTTGGTGTATTCCTGTTGGAGAAAGCCTTCCAGTGTTGTCTAGTCTTGCCTTTCCATGTACCGAACCTCGAGCCTACATTTACCGACCACGAACATTGCCGCCAGCCCTGACCTTCTGCCTGTCTACGACCACGAGCCTCAGCCGCCTGCCCTGACCTCCTGCCTGTCCCCGACTACGAGCCTGCCTGCCGAACTTGTACCTCGCCTACCCTTGGCCGCCACCGCAGGCAAGCCCCGCCAGTGGAAGCGACCTGGTAGACTACCGCCTCAGCAAGTCCATCCCGCTTTGCGGCAGGCTCTGGTGAATACCGGGACCTACTTAGATTCCGCTCCCTGGTGTGGGCTTACACCATCGCCTGCGGTGGTCCAGTGGATCCACCTCCAGACTGTTACAGTGGCTACCATCCTCCTCAGACCTCAACCTAATTGAGAACCTTTGGAGCATCCTCAAGTAAAAGATCTATGAGGGTGGGACATTAGTCTACATGACTGTCGTACCAGAAGGAAGCCTTTTCTAAAGATGATGCACAAGAAAGCCCACAAACAGTTTGCTGAAGACAAGCAGACTTAGAACATGGATTGCTGGAACCATGTCTCATCATCTAATGAGACCAAGATTACAGTAGTGCATGATGATTTCCCTTCGGAAACTGGGCTGCAGGGCAGTAATCCAATATGATAATGACCCCAAACACACCTCTAAGATGACTACTGAATTGCTAAAGAAAATGAGGGTAAAGGTGTTGGACTGGCCAGGCGTGTCTCCAGACCTACACCATATTGAGTGTCTGTGAGGAATCCTCAAACAGAAGGTGGATGAGCACAAGGTCCCTAACATCCACCAGTTCTGTGATGCCACAGTGGAGGAGGGGAAGAGGATTCCAGTGGGTGCAACTTGTGATGCTCTAGTGAACTCCATGCCCAAGTTAGTTAAGGCAGTGCTGGAAAATAATGGTGACCAAATAAAATATTAACACTTTGGGCACAATTTGTCCATTTTCCCTACTCATTTTTGTTGCTAGTGGTTTAGACATTGATGGCTGTGTGAGTTATTTTGAGAGCGCACCAAATTTACACTGTTATACAAGCTGTACACTGAATACTTTACATTGTAGCAAAGCATCATATCTTCAGTGTTGTCCCCTGAAAAGATATAATACAATCATTTAAAAAATGTGCGGGGTGTGCTCACTTTAGTGAGATACTGTATGTACTAGGTTGAGTGAGTTAGAATGTTAATCAAGTGTTCCTTTAGACTGTTTTTCATACTTAGAGTTGGGAAGAAATTTTTTTTCCCTGAGATGAGTAAAATTGACTTCCTGATTGGTTATCTTTGTCTTCTTCTAGAAAATCACTACAAAATGTATGATGAACTGGTTGGACTTACAAATTTTTTTAATTGTGTGAACAATTGCAGTAACTAAAGTGGGTGAAAAAAAGTATTTAGTCAGCCACCAATTGTGCAAGTTCACCCACTTAAAAAGATGAGAGAGGCCTGTAATTGACATCATAGGTCGACCTCAACTATGAGAGACAAAATGAGAAAACAAATCCAGAAAATCACATTGTCTGATTTGGAAAGAATTTATTTGCAAATTATGGTGGAAAATAAGTATTTGGTCAATAACAGAAGTTCATCTCTATACTTTGTTATATATCCTTTGTTGGCAACGACAGAGGTCAAACCTTTTCTGTAAGTCTTTAGAAGGTTGGCACACACTGTTGCTGGGATGTTGGCCCATTCCTCCATGCAGAGCTCCTCTAGAGCAGTGATATTTTGGGTCTGCCGCTGGGCAACAAGTACTTTCAACTCCATCCAAAGGTTTTCTATGGGGTTGAGATCTAGAGACTGGCTAGGCCACTCCAGGACCTTGAAATACTTCTTACGAAGCCACTCCTCCGTTGTACTTGCAGTGTGGGATCATTGTCATGCTGAAAGACTGAGCCACGTTTCATCTTCAATGCCTTTGCTGATGGAAGGAGGTTTGCACTCAAAATCTCACAATACATGGCCCCATTCATTCTTTCATGTGCACAGATCAGTCATCCTGGTCCCTTTGCAGAGAAACAGCCCCAAAGCATGTGGTTGCCACCCCCATGCTTCACAGTAGGTATGGTGTTCTTTGGATGCAACTCAGCATTCTCTCTGGACTCTTGCACATCAATTTGCACATTGGTTTATGTATACCTACTTGTTTACTGAATAGAAAGGTCTTTTGTCCTTGTTGACCTGTATATACATGGAGTTGTTAGTTGTAGATATATAAGGTTCTTGCTGTAATTATTGATTTATATAGTTGATTGTTATCTTTATATGTTTATTGAGTAGTAATAGGGTGCATTAGGTTGTTTTTTTGCTAGGTTAGGTTTCATCCTTGCATGGACGGGATCCCCTTTATTGGGATATGTAGGGTTTTAGTGTAGAGTATAAGGTTAGTGTAGGGCATTCTAGGTTTCTTGATATTTTAAGAGATATATATTAAAAGCTATATTTTAGGTCAAGTATTTTCTAGAGACTGGCTAGGCCACTCCAGGACCTAGAAATACTTCTTACGAAGCCACTCCTTCGTTGTCCTGGCGGTGTGGGATCATTGCCATGCTGAAAGACCCAGCCACGTTTCATCTTCAATGCCCTTGCTGATGGAAGGAGGTTTGCACTCAAAATCTCACGATAAATGGTCCCATTCATTTTCTCATGTACACGGATCAGTCGTCCTGGTCCCTTTGCAGAGAGATAGCCCCAAAGCATGATGTTGCCACCCCATGCTTCACAGTAGGTATGGTGTTCTTTGGATGCAACACAGCATTCTCTTTTCTCCAAACACAACGAGTTGTGCTTCTACCAAACAGTTCTACTTTTGTTTCATCTGACTATATGACATTCTCCCAATACTCTTCTGGATCATCCAAATGCTCTCTAGAAAACTTCAGACGGGCCCGGACATGTACTGGCTTAAGCAGAGGGACACGTCTGACACTGCAGGATCTGAGTCCATGGTGGCATAGTGTGTTAGTGATGGTAGTCTTTGTTATGTTGGTCCTAGTTCTCTGCAGGTCATTCACTAGGTCCCCCTGTGTGGTTCTGGGATTTTTGCTCACAGTTCATTTAATAATTTTGAACATACGGAGTGAGATCTTGCGTGTATCCCCAGATCAAGGGAGATAATCAGTGGTCTTGTATGTCTTCCATTTTCTAATTATTGCCCCCAGTTGCTCACACCAAGCTACTTGCCTATTGCAGATTCAGTCTTCCCAGTCTGGTACAGGGCTACAATTTTGTTTCTGGTGTCCTTCGACAGCTCTTAAGTCTTCACCATAGTGATCTTTGGAGTGTGACTGTTTGATGTTGTGGACAGGTGTATTTTATACTGATAACACGTTCAAACAGGTGCCATTGCTATACCTAATGAGTGGAGGACAGAGAAGCCTCTTAAAGAAGAAGTTACATGTCTGTAAGTGCCAGAAATTTTGCTTGTTTGTAGATGACCAAATACCTATTTTCCACCATAATTTGCAAATAAATTCTTTCCAAACAGACAAGTGATTTCAGGATTTTTTTTTCTCATTTTGGGCCACATGTATGAACCTGTTTAGGTCTAAAAGTCACTTTTTTGCCCAAAAGTTACTATTGGCAAAAGGAAAAAAATAACACCCCAAAATAGATAAAGGACTGGGAATCCTCACAATAAATCATGTCAGTATTTCCACCATAATTAAAGAAAAAAAACACAAAGACTAGAAAATACTTTAGCTAAAATTTAACTTTTAAAATATATCTCTTAAAATATCAAGAAACCTTTTAAATACCCTCACAACCTATCTCTACACTAAAAACCCACAAATCCCAAAAAAGGGGACCCGTCCTAAAAGGACGACCCCTACCAAACCCTAACCTAGCAAAAAACACCCTAATGCACCTTTTTCTACTAAATAAACATATAAAGAAAAAAATCAATATATAAATAATAATTACAGCAGGCCTTATATATCTTTTTACTAACAACCCTATATTCGGTCAAAAGGACAAAAGAAATTGCATTCGTAAACAAATAGGTATACATAGACCAATGTGCAAATCGATAATCACAAAAGGTTTTATATATTATTCCCTTATTAAACCTCCATTACATTTTAAAACCCCAAATACAGAAAAAAAAACCAACGATTTCCTCCATAATTACCCGGGATTCTCAGGCCACAAAACAGGGGTAAATTTTTTTGCAAATTTTAAAACGAAGTCAGTAAAAATAAAGGCAAAAACAGATATATTTTAGCAAAAAAAAGTAAAAATGAAAGCAATTTACCCCCTTCAAAAATGATAGCAGGACAATGCAAAAATAAAAATCACGATAGTGGGCACAATGTTCTGCCAGAATACATTACCACCGGGGTGTCATAATGATAGACTTAGGTAATACTCATCTACTTGGACAGGAATGACTTGCACATTGATTTGCACATTGGTCTATGTATACCTACTTGTTTACTGAATAGAGAGGTCTTTTGTCCTTGTTGACTGTTATATATGGTTTTTAGAAAGATATTAAGGTCTTGTGTAAAAATTGATTTTTATGTTGTTGTTATTTTAATTTTTTTGAGTAGTAATGGCGTGATTGGGTTTTTTAGGTTAGGTTCGGGGAGGGGTCGTCCTTATAGGGACGGGATCCCCTTTATTGGGATATGCAGAGTTTTAGTGTAGAGTATAGGGTTAGTGTAGGGTATTCTAGGTTTCTTGATATTTTAAAAGATACATATTAAAAGTTATATTTTAGCTCAAGTATTTTCTACTATGTGCAAAAGAGTGAGTTTTAGACCTAAACAGTTTCATACATGTGGCCCTTTGTCTCACATAGTTGAGGTCTACCTATAATTTCAATTACAGGCCACTCCTCTTTTTAAGTGGGAGAACTTGCACAATTGGTAGCTGACTAAATAATTTTTTTCCCCACTGTATATTCTATTTCATTATAAGAGGTAGGTAGCTGTGAGCAAAGCTTTTGGGTTGCTTTGAGCTAAGGCACAAATATGCCCAAAGTAACTTGTAGTGTTTAGTCATTGCAAAAAATTAATGAGGTACAAATATCTATTAAAAAAAAATTGGTAAAGAAAACACTCACATTAAAACCCAGATATAGTAGAGTATATCCATCAATGTAATTTATAATTGACACTCATAAAGGAACTGTTATGTAAAAAAATTTTTTTTTATATATATTTTCTTGATTTCAGTGCATTTTATTGTTTCATTTTGCATTTACATTTTCAATTAAACTTGAATTTAAAATATTAAGATTTTACATAAGGTCATTCAAATTCAGTTGTAAGCTGCTTATTTTTGAAAGCAGCCACAAGGTTATTATTTAATTCTTCAACGCCAGTTCAAAAAAGTTGGGATGCTGTATAAAATATAATGAAAACAAGGATAAGCATATATTTTGTGAATACTTTATAAGCCATATTTTATGCACACAACAACACAGATCACAAGTTAGAATTTTTCTGTAACAATTGAAAATATAAATAGCTTTAAAAATTGATGCAAATCTCAAAAAAATTAGTACACCGTTAATAACAGGCCAGAGAAAAGTGGTACTATTGAGTTACAATGGGAAGGTCAATTTTCACAATGCTGTGTATAAAAAAAACATGTAAGAGAGGCAAAGTCTCTTCAAAGATAACTAGAAGTTCTCTAATCTGTGAAAAATTGCACCTAAAAGTTGTGGGACAAGTTTCAGAAAAATATTCCTCCACGTAAAATTGCAAAAACTTAGCATTTTTCATCATCTACAGTATATATAGTATATACAGTAACATCATTAAAAGATTCAGAGAATCTGAAGAAATTTAGGTGCACAATGTACAAGAGTAACAATCAATATTGCATGCTTGTTATCTACAAGCCCTCAGATGGCACTGCATTAACCCCTTAAGGACCCAGCCAGTTTTGGCCTTCCTGACACAGCCCTATTTTTTAAATCCTGACCTGTGTAACTTTATGTGAGAATACCTTTTTAATGCTTTTACCTATCCACGTGATTCAGAGATTGTATTCTCGTGACATATTGTGCCTTAAGTTAGTAAGAAATTTTGTCCACTACATACTCGTTTATCTTGTCGAAAAAATTTCAATATAATCGTTAAATTTTGGAAAAAATTTGCAAATTTTTGTAAACTTACAAAAATTTCTCCTTCTAAAACACAGACAAGTAATACCACACAAAATAGTTTATAAAAAAGCAATCTACCATTTGTCTTCTGTATGTTGGAATAATTTTTTAAAAAATTTTTCATATTTTATAGGTGTTTAGGAGGCTTACAATTTTAATAAGCAAAATTCTCAAATTTTAAGAAAACTACAAACACAGATTATTTTAGGGGATTACTTCAGTTGACATGTTAAAAATTGAACGGGCCTGTATATCTAAACACCCCAGTAAATCACCCCATGTAAGAAAACTACACCCTTCAAAGTATTTAAAAGCCACTCTAAAGTCTGTTAACCCTTTGGGTGGTTTACAGGAATAAATGGAAAAGTGGTGGTATAAAAGACTAAATTTAATTTTTTTGGGCCATTTTCAATTCTATTTTTTCATGGAATTTAGTTATGCTATAGAAAAACTTCAACTCAATTTAAGTTTCCTAAGTCTGCTGTTTTCAGAATATATTATATGTTGGCCCTAAGATTGTTATTGACTCAAACCACTGGCTTTAGAATTGAAGGAGCACCTTCTGGATTTTGGCGCTATCATTTCATTATGAAAATTGTATAGGTACCCATTATAGGGTTTTGATGACACCTTAAAGGTGCTAAAACTAAAAAAAAACCCCTATAAAAGACCCATTATTGAAATACATCCCTCTAAGGAATTCATCAAGGGGTGTATAGCTGTTGTGAGTTTATTGATCCCACAGGTTTTTCACAGACAGAAATTTCTGGGAATCCGGTTTTCGTGAAAATAAAAATTAAATTTTTTCAGAAAGGAAAATTGCATCATCATTAATCTAAAATTTTTTACATTTTCAAGAAAAAAAGAGTGGGAAAGAATAGTACCCCAAAACATGTTCGCCCAAATTCTTCCGAGTAAGGCAATACCCCATATAAGGTCAAAAAAATTACGGGGCACGTGCGTGAGTTTTAGTAGGGAAGGAGTGCTATCTGCTTTGGTGAGTGCAAAAATAAGCATGGACTGGGTGGGAGGCCCTCCATGTTGCATTTGTAGACCTCCCAAGTTCCAGAACGGGAAAAAAAAAATACCCAAAATTGACCCCAATTTGTTTTGGAACATCTACACCCTCAGAGAATTCATCTAGGGGTTTATTGCGTTGCTTTTGACCATCACAGGTTTTTCACAGATAATTTCTGGAATCGGTTGTGGAAAATTAAAAATTAAAAATTTTTCCAGAAAATTGCACAATTAATCTGGTATTTTTTCATTTCATAAAAAAAGGATGGGGAAAAAAGCACCCCAAAACCTGTTGCACAATTTCTTAGAGTAAGGCAATACTTCCATATGTGGTCAAAAAAACATATACGGGGCACGTGGTTTGTGAGTCTTAGAAGGGAAAGGAGCGCTATTCTGGACTTTGGGAGTGACAAAATATGATGGGATGGCTGGATGGCCCTATGTTGCTTTTGTAGACCCCCCCAAGTTCCAGAACGAAATAAATACCAAAATTGACCCCATTTGGAAATTACACCCCTCAGTGAAATCATCTAGGGGTATGCATGCCTTTTTGAACCCACGGTTTTTCACAGAAAATTCTTGGAATCCGGTTGTGAAAATGAAAATATTAAATATTTCATAAAATTGCACAATTCATCTGAAATTTTTCATTTTCAAAAAAAGGAGGGGGATTAGTCTACCAAAATACCTGTTTGCCCAATTGCTTCCATGTAGGCAATTTACCCCATATGTGGTCAGAAAAAATATTACCGGGCTTGTGGTGAGTCTTAGAAGGGAAGGAGCGCTATTTGGTCTTTGGAGAGTGCAAAATATAGATGGACTGGCTGGAGGCCCTCATGTTGCATTTGTAGACCCCCCCACGTTAAGAACGGGACAAAAATACCAAATATTGGACCCCATTTTGGAAACTTACATCCCTTAATGGAATTATCTAGGGGTATAGCGGTGCCTTTTGAAAACACAGGTTTTTCACAGAAGAAATTTCTGGAATTCCGGTTGTGTAAATGAAAAATTACAAATTTTCCAGAAAATTTCACAATTAATCTGAAATTTTTGATTTTCATAAAAGAAAGGAGGGGGAAAAGCACCGCAAAACTGTTGCCCAATTTCTTCCGAGTAAGGCAATACACCATATGTGGTTTATCAAAAAAACATATACGGGGCTCGTGGTGAGTCTGTAGACGGAAGGCACGCTATTTGGATTTGGGGAGGTGAAATAAAGCTGGACTGGCTGGAGGCCCTCATGTTGCATTTGTAGACCCCCCATAGTTCCAGACGTATAAAAATACCATAAATTGACCCCAATTTTGGAAACTACACCCCTTAAAGGAATTCACTCTAGGGGTATAGCGTGCCCTTTTGACCCCCACAGGTTTTCACAGAAAGTTTCTTGGAATCGATTGTGAAAATGAATAACTACATATCTTTTACCCAGAAAAATTGCACATTTAATCTGAAATTGTCCTTTTCACAACAAAGGAGGGGGAAAAAAAGCACCACCAAAACCTCGTTGCCCAATTCTTCGAAGCAACGGCAATACCCCATATGTGGTCAAAAAACATATACCGGGCACGTCTGGAGAGTCTTTTAAAAGGAAGGAGGAGCTATTTGGCTTTGGACGTGAAAATAAGCTGGGACTGGCTGGCAGTGCCTTCATGTTGAATTTTAGACCCCCCAAGTTCCGAACCGGAAAAAAATGTGCACAAAATTGACCCCATTTTGGAAACTACACCTCAATGAATTCATTAGGGGTCATAGCGTGCCTTTTGACCCCACAGGTTTTTTCACAGAAATTTCTGGAATCCGATTTTCTGAAAATGAAAATACTCCCTAATTTTTCCAGAAAATTGCCCACCAATTAATACTGAAATTTTTCCATTTTCAACAAAATAAGGAGGGGGACACGCACCCCAAAACCTGTTGCCCCATTTCTTCCGAGTAAGGCCATACCCAATATGTGGTCAAAAAACATATACGGGGGCACGTGGTGAGTCTTAAAGGGAAGGAGAGCTATTTGGCTTTGGGAGTGTAATAATAAGCTGGTGGACTGGCTGGAGGGCCCTCATGTTGCATTTTTAGACCCCCCAAGTTCCAGAACTGGAAAATAAATGCCCAAAATTGGGGGACCCCATTTTCGGAAACTACACCCCTCAATGGAATTCATCTAGGGGTATAAGCGTGCCTTTTGACCCCACAGGTTTTTCACAGAAATTCTGGAATCGAATTCTGAAAATGATATAATACAATTTTTCAGAAAATTGCCACAAATAATCTGAAAATTTTTCATTTTCACAAAATAAGGAGGGGGACCAACAGCACCCAATACCTGGTTGCCCAATTTTCTTCCGAGTAAGGCAATACCCATATGTGCGTTCTAAAAAAATACATATACGGGCACGTGGTGAGTTCTTAGAAGGGAAGGAACGGCTATTTGGCTTTGGGATGCAAATAAGCTGGAATGGCCTGGAGGCCCTCATGTTGCTTTTGTAGACCCTTAGTTCCAGAACGGAAACAAACATACCCAAAATTGACCCATTTTTGGAAAACTACACCCCCCCAATGAATTCATCTAGGTGGTTTAGATGTCCATTTTGACCCACACAGTTTTACAGATATTTATGGAAACCCGGTTGTTGAAAATGGAAAAATTACAATTTTTCTGAAAATTGCACAATTTAACTGAAATTTTTCATTTTACAAAAACGGTGGAGGAAAAGCACCCCTAACACCTGTTGCCAATTTCTTCTGAGTAAGGCAATACACCATATGTGGTCAAAAAAAACATATTACGAGGCAAAGTGGTGAGTCTGTAGAAGGGAGGAGCGCTATTTGGTTTGGAGTGCCAAAATAAGCAGGAATGGCTGGAGGGCCCCTCATGTTGCCAATTTGTAGACCCTCCAAGTTTCCAGAACAGAAAAAAAAATAACCCACAATGACCCCATTTTGGGAAAACTACACCCCTCAATGAATTCATTCTAGGGGTTTAGCTCCCTTATGACCCCCAGGGTTTTCAGAGACATTTCTGGAATCCGGTTGTTGGAAAATGAAAAATTAAAATTTTTCCAAGAAAATTGCACTATTTAACTGAAATTTTTCATTTTCACAAAGAAGGAGGGGGAAGAAAAGCACCCCAAAACCTGTTTTCCCAATTTCTTCCGAGTAACGGCCATTACCCCATATGTGGGTCCAGAAAAACCATATACGGGGGGCGTGTGAGTGAGTCTTAGAGGGAAAGGAGCGCTATATTGGCTTTGGGAGCTGCAAAAACTAAGCTGGACTGGCTGGAGTGCCCTCATGTTGCATTTGTAGAGCCACCAAGTTCCAGAACGGAAAAAAATACCCAAAATTGACCCCCATTTTGGAAACTACACCCCTCAATGAATTCATCTAGTGTATAGTGTGCATTTGGACCTAGAGGTGGATTTTTTTATAGTTATTGCATTTAGAGGTATAAAGGTGAAAATCACAATTATCCTGTATTTATTCCATATCCTTTTAACAAGAAAACAGCGGCAGACTTGCGCAAATTGAAAATATTTGATTCCCAATTTTTTCAGCCATGTCTCCCCGTTCTAGGGACACCCACATGTCACCCTAATTTGGCTGCCCCCTGGAACCACGGCCTATGGATGGAGAAACATAGCAATATTGTGCTGGGACAAGCCTGGTTTGCTGAAATTACACAGCATGTCCTGACAATTGTACATGCTGTGATGTGAACTAAAATTATTAAACACCCAAAAGTGACCCCATTTAGAACGTACGACCCTCAAGGAACATTTTAAGGGGTGGATAGTGATTCAAAATTTCTGAACAGACAGTGTTTCATAAAATTTAATTTCACAGGAATTATTATGATTAAGAAAGGCAAAAAAATGCAAACTGGACATTTTGTGCGTAAATTCTAACCATCTTACTGCCCAATAAACAGCGGCAGCCTTGCGCTATAATTTGAAAATTAGATACCATTTTTTCTGCCATGTCTCCCGTTTCTAGGGACTCTCCACCATGTCACCCTAGAATTTAGCTGCCCCCTGAAACACGCCAGGGAGCCGAACATAGCATTTTATGCGCATGACATGCCTATAATGCTGAATATAACACAGCATGTCTGACAATTGTACATGCTGTGATGTGAACAAAAATTATAAAACACCCAAAAGTGACCCCATTTTAGAATGTACACCCCTCAAGGAACATTTTAAGGGGTGGAACTCAAATTTTGAACAAACAGGTGTTTCATAAAGTTAATTCAAAGACATTTCTATGCATTAGAAAGGCAAAAAATGTAAACTGATGTTTATGCGTAATTCGCCATCTAACTGCACAATATCAGACGGCTAGACTTGCGGCAAAAATTGAAAAACTGTTTTCAATTTTTCTGTCATGTCTCCCCTTTTCTAGGACACCCATATGTCACCCTAGAATTTTGGCTGCCCTGAAAACACGCCATGGATAAAGACATAGCAATTTTGCGCATGACACGCCTAGTTTGCTGAAATACAACAGCAATGTCTTACAACTGATACATGCTGTGATGTGAACTAAAAAACTTCTAAAACACCCAAAAAGTGACCCCATTTTTGGAATGTAAACCCCTCAGGAACATTTTAAGGGGTGTTGTATTCAAAATTTTGAAACTGGACAGAGTGTTTCATAAAATTAATTCACAGACATTATTATGCATAAAGAAAGGCCAAAATATGCAAACTGACATTTTTGCGTAATTCGCCATCTTACATGCACAATAACAGCGGCACGCCTTGCGCTCAAAATTGAAAAATTACGGTTACCCATTTTTCTGCCAGTCTCCTCGTTCTAGGGACACCCCACATGTCACCTTAGAATTTAGCCTGCCCCCTGGAAACTACGCCCATGGAGCAGACATAGCAATTATGTGCATTGCGATGCCTAATTTTGGCTGACATACACAGCATGTCCTGACAATTGAACATGCTGTGATGGTGTAACAAAAATTATAAAACACCCAAAAGTGACCCCATTTTAGAATGTACACCCCCCCAAGGAACATTTTAAGGGGTGTAATTCATATTTTGAACAGACAGGTGTTTCATAAAATTAATTCACAGACATTTTTATGCTTAAGGAAGGGCAAAAACTGCAAACAGACCATTTAAGCGTAATTCGCCATTACTGCACAATAACAGCGGAACGCCTTGACGCAAAATTGAAAAATTAGATACCCATTTTTTCTACCATGTCTCCCATTCTACGGACAACCCACATGTCAAACCCTAGAATTTAGCTGCCCCCTGAAACATGCCATGGAGCAGTCTAGCAATTATGGCAAATGCGATGCCAATTTTGCTGATATATCAACAGCATGTACAGACAATTGTACATGCGTGGTGATGTGAACAAATATGATAAAACACCAAAAGTGACCCATTTTAGAATGTACACCCCTCAAGGAAACATTTTAAGGGGGTAGTAACTCAAATTTTGACAGACTGGTGTTTCATAATGTTAATTCTCAGAATATATACTATGCATTAGAAAGGCAAAAAAATGTAAATGATGTTTAGGCTTAATTTGCCCATCTAACTGCACAATTATACAGCGGCAAGCCTGGCGCAAAATTGTAAAAATCAGATTTCCAATTTTACTGCATGTCTCCCATTCTAGGGACACCACAGATGTCACCCTAGAAATTGGCTGCCCTGATGCACGCCATGGATAAGACATAGCAATTTTGCGCATGACACGCTAGCTTGCTGAAATACACAGGCATGTCCTGACTATTTTACATGCTGTTGTGATGTGAACTAAAAATTATAAAAACCCAATAAGTGGGACCACCTCTTTGAATGTACCACATCAAGGAACATTTTAAGGGGATGTAATTCAAATTTTGAACAAGGACAGGCATTTATATAAATTAATTCAACAGAATTATTATGCATAAGAAAAGGCTAAAAAATGCAATATTGCACTTTATGCGTAATTCGCAATCTTACTGCACATAACATGCGGCCTCGTACCTTGACGCAAAATTGAATAAATTAGATTCACTATTTTTCCTGCCAATGTCTCACGTTCTAGGGACACCCCACATGTCACCTCGAATTTGCTGCCCCCTGAAACACGCCATGGAGCCTGTACTAGCAATTATGCGCTTGCACGATGCCTTTTTTGCTGATAATACAAGGAATGTCATGAAAAAAAAAAACAATACAATTTGATAATGCAGTTTGTGATGTGAACAAAAAATTATAAACACACACCTAAAAGTGACCCCATTTTAGAATGTACACCCATCAAGGAAATTTTAGGGGTGTAACTCAAATTTTGAACAGACAGGTGTTTCATAATGTTAATTCACAGACATTACTATGCATTAGAAAAGGCTCAAAAAATGTAAATGATGTTTATTGCTTAATTCGCCATCATCTAACTGCACATTAACAAGCGGCAAGGCCTTGCGCTAAATGAAAAATCAGATTTCCTATTTTTCTGCCATCGTATCCCATTCTTGGACACCCCACATGTCACCCTAGAATTTGGCTGCCACCTGAAGCACACGCCATGGATAAGACCATAGCAATTTTGCGCACTTGGACACGCCTAGCTTGCTGAATATAACACCAGCAGTCCTGACAATTTTACATGCTGTGATGTGAACAAAAAATTTAAAACACCCAAAAGTGACCCCCACTTTAGGAATGTACACCCCTCAAGGAAACATTTTAAGGGGTGTAATTCAAATTTTGAAACAGGACAGGTGTTTCATAAATTAATTCACAGACATTATTATGCATAAGAAAGGCAAAAAATGCAATTTTGACATTTATGCGTAATTCGCAATCTTACTGCACAATTAACCGCTGCAGCCTCTTTGAGCAAAATTGAAAAATTAGATTCCCAATTTGTCTGCCATGTCTCCAGTTTAGGGACACCCCCTGTCACCCTAGAATTCTGGCTGCCCCTGAAACATGCCATGGAGCAGACATAGCAATTATGCACATGAAACGCCTAGTTTGCTGAATTACACAGCATTGTCCTGACAATTCGTACATGCTTGATGTGCAACAAAATTTATTAATAACCCCCCTAAAAGTGGACCCCACTTTAGATATGTAAACCCCTCAAGGAACATTTTTAAGGGGTGTAATTCAATTTTTGAACAGACAGGTGTTTCATTAAAATTAATTCACAGACATTAATTATGAATAAGAAAGGCAAAACTTTGCAAAATGACTTTTATGCGTTATTGCCATCTTACTGCACCAATAAACAGCGCACGCCTTGCGCAAATTTGAAAAATTTAGATTCCCAATTTTTCTGCCATGTGCTCCCACTTCTAGGAACACCCCACATTGTTCACCCATAGAATTTGGACTGCCCCGAAAACGCCATGAGACTGTGAACCATAGCAATTATGCGCATGACACGGCCTTAGTTTGCTGAAATACACAGCTTGTCATGACACATTGTACATGCTGTGATGTGAAACAAAAAATGATTAAAACACCCAAAAAGTGACCCACTTTAGAATGACACCCCTCAAGGAACATTTTAAAGGGGGTGTAATTCAAATTTTGAACAGGAACGGTGTTTACATTAAATTAATTCACAGAATTATTATGCATAAGAAAGGCAAAATTGCAAACTGACATTATGAGTATTCGCCAACTTACTGCACCATAAACGCGGCACGCCTTTGCGCAAAATTGAAAAAATTAGAATCCAATTTTTCTGCCATGTCTCCCCTTCTAGGAAACAATCCACATGTCTCCCTTGGAATTTGGCTTGCCACCTGAAACACGCCATGGTGTGAACATAGCTTTTAGGCGCTCCATGACAGGCCTCGTTTTCATGAATTACACAGCATGTCTTGACACTTGTACATGCATGCTGTGATGTGAACAAAAATTATTTAATACACACAAAAAGTGACCAACATTTTAAAATGTAAACACCCCCCAAGGAACATATTTAAGGGGTTTGTAATTTAAATTTGAACAGACAGGTGTTTCATAAAGTTAATTCACAGACTTATAATGGCATTTGAAAGGCCCAAAAAAAGTAAAAACTGATGTTTATGCTTAATTTCGCCCTCTAACTTGTTGTTTATTTTTCTGATTCCCATTCTGTAGCAAACTCTGATTTTTTTTGTGTCCTACCCTTTTTTGCCTGTGGAGGGGATTCATTGAGGAAATGCTGACCCCCGGGTACAATTACGGGGGTCGTCAGAAACCAGAAGTGTTGGCAGTGCTGGGCCCTCAACCCTGGTTCCCAAAAACGAGCACCTTTATTACCTTCTCTTGGAAGGTAATAAAACGTCCCTGCTTGGCCTGTACACCGAAAAGAACAAAGCGTTGTACATCGCATTTGCACAATGTGCACGGCCTGATTTAGTACAACACTATGGTCTTCCGGTGTGGCAATGTCGCTTCAGCACCTGGTCCGACAAGGTCTCACATGTACCTATTGGTAATCCCAGAATACTGTCGGGTGTGTGGGAGACTGTACCACTGGTAACTCGTACATGGACAGAGGTAGGTCCTGGGGCAGTGACAGGTGGACAATACTAGGACGTCCCTCTTATCCTTGTTTTTTACCAATCAGCAGGTCCACCGCTGGATTGGGGACTGCTTTCGCCCCTTGGGAGCAATTGCGCCACAAATGTTTTGGGTAGTCCCCTCTGGTCTTTTCACTGGGCCGCAGGCTGCTGTACGTCTGCAGCGAGGCACTTGAAAAGTGGAATTGCTGGTGTAAAAATTATCAGTAGAGGTGGGGTAACTTTATCCAGCAGTGGGTGGTACCAAATACCACACTATTTTTTACACTAATCTTTAGGGATGAAGGTGGGCATTCTGGGGGCACCAATTTGGGCTGTCCTTCCCTTCACGTAAACTCTGAAGCTGTAAGTGTACACGGAGGTACTCTCAACAGCTCTGTAAAGTTTAACCCGTTATCGTGCTCTTTTGCTGGCAGGTACTGGCGCGAAATGTGAGCATGCCCTTGAAGTGTAGGAGGACTAGTCTACACAAAAGACAATTCTCAGGGGTTTAGACGCTGAGAAAATTTGGCACTGATAAGTGGTTGATCAAACAGGACCTGAACTTTATATAAGCGAGTCATAGGTGAGGCTATCACGGGGTTGGGCACTAGTAATTATATGCGTTAATGGAAGATTTTCGTATTTGTTCTAAAACGCTTTCGGTCATTGCGTGACGGTGTAAAATGGAGTGCTATAAAATATGTCAGCAACTCCAATATTGCGGACCTCAGGCTTCTTCACTGATTGCCATGTGCTGAAGAAGGCCCCCAAAAGGTCATCATCTCTGGATTCGGGGGTCCATGTGCAAAATGGGGAGTGGGGTTCGGGCCAAAATGCTGGGCTAGAGGTTTCTGTGCCACAATGACAGTGACACAGTGAACAATGACCCTAAGAAAAAGATTTAAAAAAAATCTATTTCGTAGGCTGAGTGTCGATACGGACTCCGGGGGGGCCCAAAAGTCAGGGATTTGTGGTGGAAATTATCGGGGGCGGGAGCCCAAAGGGGGTCTATTTTGGGGGGGGGGGTCCCCTCTTCTGACCTGGGGGGTCTACGGGGGGGACTTCATCAGCGGAGGAGGACTCGATGATTGGGGAAAAGACGAACCCGAAAATCCTCATCCGAATCACTGGGACCGCTAGCTCGGCCAGGATAGGTCGCCCTCCGCTGAGGCTTCGGGGAGACTGGGAAATTTTTTATTTTATTTTATTTGAAGGGCTTTAAAGTGTAGGTGTTTTAAACCCGGTTTGTGTAGGGGGGTTGTATGTTGTGCTTCAACTCATTTTGTGTAAATAACTTTTTTTACAAAAAAAAATGAAAATTATAAAAAAAAAAAAATTAAAAGAATAAAAAGGAACAGAAAAAAAAAAAAAAAACCTTTAAACCCCAAAAAATTATTAAACGGAGTCAAAAAAAAAATTATGAAGCGTCCGTTTTATTTTGGAAAACAAAACAAAAAACATTAAGTAAAATTTTTCAATCCCTCCCCAAGAAAAAAATTTTCTGCGCAAAAAAAATGGCGTAATAGTGAGTGTGTCATGATTAGTGCTCAGGGCAGCAGAACAGCTAAAAAAAAATTAACCTTATAACAAACTGCTTGGATGTGATCAGTGATGTAAATCACTGGTCAGCATCAGCAGTCAAGGGCGAAAAGCTGCGGGGGTCAAAAAAAAAAAAAAAACCCAAATGCAAAAAATTTTTTTTTAAAAAAAACAGACGTGATTAGGATGCGTCATATCAGCGCTGATAGAGCCCGTGGTTGCGCGCTATTGGTGTAACCAAAAGCGCTAAAAAAAAAAGTAAAAAAACCCACTGGAAAAAAAAAAAATCAGACGTGATTTGGGGAAAGCGTCACTAATCAGGCTATGAGAGCAGTACTTGGCAGCTTCGGCGTAATCAAGCGCTAAAAAAAAATGTTAAAAATATAACACCTGGAACAAAAAAAATCAGACGCTGATCGTGATGCGTCATAATCAGCGTGATGAGAGCAGGGGTTGCGAGCTACGGCGTAACCAATGCGTAAAAAAAAAAATGTTAAAAAAATAACCTCATGGAAAAAAAAAAATCAGACGTGATTAGCGAGGGGTCACATCACGTGATGGGCAGTGGTTTCGCAGCTTTGGGTACCAATGCCTAAAAAAAAAATAAAAAAACACCATGGAAAAAAAAAATCAGCGGTTAGCGATGCGTCAAATAATCAGCGCTGATGAGACCCCGTACTTCGCAGCTATCGGGTAATCAAAGCGCTAAAAAAAAAATTAAAAAAAATAACACCATGGAACAAAAAAATAGCGGTGATCGTGATGCGTCACTAATCAGGCTGTGAGAAAACAGGGGGTTGGCAGCTTAGCGTAACCAATGGCTAAAAAAAAAATGTTTTAAAAAAAATAAAAAACCCCTGGAAAAAAAAAAAATCGACGCTGTTGTGATGCGTCACTAATCGCCCCGATGAGACAGGGGTTGCGCAGCTATCGGGTAAACCCCAAGCGCTAAAGAAAAAAAGTAAAAAAAAAACCCCTGGAAAAAAAAAATCAGACGCTGATTGTGATGCGTCCCCCTAATCAGGTGATGGAGCACAGACAGTATTCAGCCACTGCCCACCAAACGGGACAGGACGCACAGAGAAGATTCAAGGGGGAGCACAACGATCCAGGGATAAAAACCCAAGAACAGCGATCTAGTGGGTTTTTGAGCCCTAGACCACCAGGGCAGGTAGAACAGCACGGGCCCCTTGCTCGCTCTTCCTGAACGGAAAAAGGGGGCAGGGCCCCGGGGTTCGTGTGTACAAAGCCAGCAAAATGGCTGCGATTGGGCCCCCCTCGGCACTGTCCCCGGGCCCAAACGCAGCAAAAGGGGGTGGTGGTACCCCTACCCCCGCCCCATTTTCTCACGGATGGGTTTTGGTGCTGTCCTAAACGCACCAATCACCCACCCCCATCGCTATGCCAGCGGCCGCAGGGAGGCGGCCATATTTGAAAAGCCGCCTTTTTCTGTTCTGATTTGAACGCCCAAAGGCAGCCCGTGCCCTTGGGGGGGAGCATCGCTGGGCCTGGGCAAATAAGGGGAAAATGGTCTGCTGTCAGGAAACCCCAGCCATGTTCCCGGTCTCCGCAACTTTTTTTTTCGGTGGGGGGGAGGTTGCCAGACGTACCATCGTCCAGGTGCGTGAACCCCCCCAAAAACCCGGAGTATGGATACGCCCAAGGGCTTAAGGGGTTAAAAAGATCATGAATCGGTCAAGCAAATCAACTTATGGGCTCAGGAATATTTTCAGAAATCATTGTCTGTGAACACAGTGCATCATGCTAGCTACAAATACAAGTTAAAGTTCTATTGTGCAAAAAGAAGCAATATTTCAACACAATCCAGAGACACCACTGTCTGTTCTGAGCCAAAGCTCATTTAAAGTGAACTTAGGCAAAATGGAAAACTGTTCTTTAAACATTCTTTTATTAAAGAATTGAGAGTTGAAAATATACAAACTAAAAAAAATCATAAAAACAATAGAAGAACGTACTGTCACAAAGGACAAGTAAAATGAATAACCCCATAATAACAAACGTGGATATTCGGAATAAACAATAAATTTTTTTGAATAATAATAATAATAAACATGCTTTATGAGATAAACAAAAGAATTTTGTATACAGTAGATGCACAGTAACTAGAAGATAACCCCAAAATTCCAAAGGATTTTCT
>JAODAL010057320.1:0-22752 GCA_025379985.1 Phyllomedusa bahiana
ACCAGCTCCTGGGTCCTGCTATTCAGGACTTAACCCCTGTGATGCCTGGTTCAGTTCCTGCTGTCCATCAGAGCTCCTGACCATCTGGTTGCTGTTATCTGCTGTCTTAGCCGCTGTTTACTCCTGCTGTTGCACATGTCCAGTTTCCTGCTGTATTCCTGCCGATGCATCCATTTACTCCTGCTGTTCCCGTCGCTGTACCTGTCTGCTACCCACCTGGGACCTGTAGTCCTCCTACAGCTATATACCTGTTACCATTGCTCCCATTGTGCTTTGTACCTGTCCTGCACCTCGTTTATCACTGCAGGTAGCCACGTCAGAGGTAGCAACCAGGGAGTTCCCTGCAGTAAAGTCCGTCTGGCCTTGTGGCGGGCTCCGGTGAAGACCGGGGCCCCCTTAGACTTCCACTCCCTGGCGTGGGTCTCCTACACCAACTCACCCACAGAGATCACAGTGGATCCACGCCCGTTTACCAATGATCCACGTGTTAGTGCCTACTGTCATCAACGGATCGTTACGCTAAATACTGAATCCGCCGAAAATCCGACTGAAAACCAGCGCTGTGTAAACTTAGCCTAACCCTACAGTGTTGATCCAGAGGAAGGCAAAAACTCCTATTAGGTGGAGGCCAATTGTCCCATACAAGAGGAACTATCCCTTCACAGTTCAGAATAAATCCCTGGATCAACGTCCGATCTCCAGAATCCAGTCCCCATCACCTGTGATATTATACTTTTCACGAAAGGCATCTAAACCCTTCTGATAAGATAAGCAAGATCCCAGGAGCTAAACAAGCAGAAGGACCTCATTGTATCTCGAGTTGTTTTTTCAGCCGCTCTCCTATCTGGAGACCTTTACTCTTACCTATCGGTACCAAGACATTTATCTGGTCTTGATCTGAGGATTTCATTCATCTTCTATGACCACTGGTACTGATAGGATAAATTAGTGTCTCCTGATAACTTTGGGATGCAGAGGGACTCTAGCTACAAGCAGCATGAATATCTATAAGCCGAGTACCGACGTAGGCTTCCCAGAATACAGCGAATTCATGAACGAGGGAAACAACTCCAACACCAGTTCAACAAAAAGCATTGTTTACTGAACTTGCCATAAAAGTATGTTCAACAAATTCCCCAAACACACATGTACAACGCTGTGACTAAGGCCCCTGTGCTACACAGCGCACCGCCGGGAGTGTATTCCCTGGATACACAATATATTTACCTACCCACAGGGTTTGGAAAGGCCTAGCACCCTTTACCTTTTAATATCTTACAAGACAGGAACAATTGTGTGTGGTGCAGTTCAAAGGCACACTCGCGGTGTAGCACAGCTGCTTACAACCTAACTAGCTCTACCCGCTATTCCCAGAAGATATATAAGTAATATACGGATTATTACATGCGATCCGTTTGCAATAGTATCAGTACTATGACAAACAGGAACCATACTTGAAATGACACTTATGGCCTGGCAACAAATCTGCCCTAACTAGGCTAACTACAGGCCTGCAAATAGTTCTGGATTAGTTGGCGTGCATGCGTTCGACACAGGTGTAACTTGTAGTGGCCGGCAGTTGCTGCTCTGAGATGAAGGTCCTTTTTGTTGGAGTCGATATCCAAGATGTAGTCGCTCCTCTCTATCCCTGGTCCCACAGAGTGTCTCTTCCTTCACGGTGCTTTCCTCACCAGCAGCATCAATGCAGCTAACTGAACTCTGCTCTCTCTCTCAGGAGCTGATCACAGTTCATTGACTCACAGAATCGGGAGAGCTGAGCCGATCCACGCCCACCGTCTATCCTCTGCCTGATCTCTATGTCCTTCACTCCTTCTCTCTAAGATGGCTGCTCCTCCGTGTCACATGACATGTCTTATTCTTAGACAAATGGAACAAGGTCTTTGGACAGCTTCAGCACAAATGAGCCAGCATGCCAGTAAAGATGTTGATTCTCTTCTTAAGATTATCTAAAAGGAGTAACGCTCCTCATTAGAGACAGACACCTTGTAGGTGTGTGGAGACTTATACACCATTACTTGCCCCACTAAAATTTATATAGTAATATATATATATATATATAATATATATTATAATTTTATATATATATATATAATATATATATATATATATATATATTGCAATAGAATAGAATTTTTTTTTTTTTTCATTAGCATTGGACTTCTGCAGGGAGCGACTCCCCATGGTCGAACTGACTGACAGCAGCTTGGATCAATCAGATGAGAGACAGAGGAGAGGGAGGTGGAGAGAGATGGTCGGTAACCAGAGAAACTGGTGTGCTCTAACAGGAGATAACATCTTCTTTATCTCCTGACCAAATAAAAATCAGAACAGCAATGTATTTGGTAATAGTCTTCATTTTCTTTTCCCTACATATTTTGGATAGAAGCACCCTTTAACTTTCTCACTAATGAAACTTATTACTAGTACGATGAATGAAGTTTCTAAATGCATAAATCTACATTCAGGCTGAGACGGGGTTTGTGGACAAGGATAGGGTCCATGAGGTCTCCAGATACTGGAGCGTTACCAAATTTCTTGTTGGTAGGGAGAAGATGTTTTCTTTTTAGATCTTCATTAAATCTTGACACTTATAAAAGTTTGTAACTTCCACAGAACAAAAGACCAGACGGAAAACCAAAGTAATCCAGGTGGATTTCACAGGAGGACCGGAAATTTACCCCAAGGTTGAGAAGGAGTTGAAGGATCTGGACATTGGCATCCTTGGTAGTATTATTTTTTTTAGCGTTGGGATCTTGACTTGGGTCCCCAAAACTTTCTATTCAGGGTTGTGGCCTGAAAACTGTTCGCAGGTAAATACAGGGAAATTCTAAGTCAATCTCATGAATCATGGTTTTGATGAAGTCCTTCCATCGAGATATGTCATCTCCAGGGCCCATTGGGCTTGGACGGCTCAAGACAATCTGAGTCAAATATCTCTATCAGGGAGGTAACTATGTGAGGTTCGGAGGTTTCAGTTGCACCAAGGCCCTGACAACTGCAAATATTTGGGCCCTATTACAGATCTTGCATCGGGGGCCCAAGAGCTTAAGCTTATTAAGTCAAGGGTGCAGTAGATAGAGGGCCCAATATGACTTCATCTCCCGAGGGCCCACCTATACCTGGAGTCAGTCCTTTCTCCATGATCTATAAAAGACTTGCCTGAGGATCATGTGTCCGAGGCCTCCTTGTTCTGAGATAGCAGAAGAGGCAAGAGTATATACAGGCAGACCATATGGCTGTTATGAGACCTTTGGAGCTAGGCAGTCCCTAGTTTGTTCAACTCCCCTTGGTACAAAGAGGGAGACCTTCTGTAGGACTTTTCTCCAGAGGATTTATATTGCAATAATTAGCACTGGACTTTGGATTTGGGTCACGGTTATATCTGACCTGAATATAGATGATTTGATTTGGGTCGGCCAAAACAAATTTTTGGTAGAATTCGCTGAAAAAATTGCGACATAACCATAATGCTCTGGGCTGCCAATCAGGAGCTTGCCAGTCGGACAAGCAAAAGTTAGTGTATTATTCATCTTTGACATTAACAGGAATCCTACTGGAAACCTACATCACCTGACATCAACTTTAACAGTTATCCGCGAGATGTTCAGAGCTTGGGTTATTAACCCTGCAATACACTTTGCCACAACTTTATCCCTGAACTGTCTGGTGTGTTCCATGGTTTTCATGATGCTGTTTGTTCACTAATGTCTTCTACTGAGAATAACTTACATACATATGTAATAAATCCTCAATTCGCTTTTGACCCACTGAGTCTTGAGAAAGCAAAAGCCACTTATCTGCATACAGCGCTGTTTCATCAGTGCAGAGCAGAGCGAAACTGGCTGGCTGGGTGGAAGGCAATGAGTGGCTCAGAAAGGATAACGCCTCTCCTTGAGGAGAGCACCATACGATGTGTAGAGTTTTGAGTTGCCTTTTTGCCCTCTACTAAGCATCTGCATATCCCTTTTGCTTTCTCAAGACTTAATGGGTCAAAAGCGAATTGAGGATTTGTTACATCCAATAGATGGCGCTTGAGCTTCTCAGCTCCTTTCCCATAATGCCTTGTGATATGCAGATGCTTAGTAGAGGGCAAAAAGGCAATTCAAAACTCTACACACCGTTTGGTGCTCTTCTCAAGGAGAGGCGTTCCCCTTTCTGAGCCACTCATTGCCTTCCACCCAGCCAGCCAGTATCGCTCTGCTCTGCACAGATGAGGGACAAAAATCCCGAAACAGCGCTGTATGCAGATGAGTGATACTGGCTTGGCTAATATCCCTTTTGCTTTCTCAAGACCCAGTGAGTCAAAAGCGAATTGCGGGTTTGTTACATCCAATACAGAGCGCTTGAGCTTCTCAACTCCTTTCCCATAATGCCTTGTGATATGCAGATGTACTCTAAGTTTGTGGTTGTAACGTTTAAAAATGAGAAGCAGTTCATAGGGTAAGAAAACTTTTGCACACAAAGCTGGGCTGGACTAAGGCCCCATTTTTGATTAAATGTGTGTGACATGCAGTGCTGTTTTTCCATCTATGTTGACAGAGGCCTCCAATGCAGATGTGAGCATGGCCTTAAGTGACTCCCATCCTACTGTTTAGGGTTAGAGTTTCCTAGATTTGGTGGCGTCCTTAGACAATTTGCAGACATTTGGCTGCTCTAGGTGCTTTCCACAGGCCAGAAAACACATGCAAAATTGTTCTCCTATAGATTTTAATGGGATTCAGGTTCGGGATATCTTAAATCCTGAATATTTTGACAAGTTTGGCTAAACTGTGATTGAACTGAACCAGGACCTATTCATGAAACAATATTAATGGTGAAGGGGGATTTCTGGACAACAAGGAACTAGGAAAGGAAGTGGAGAGGGCAGCAGATGCCTATTCAGGACTCATATTGGGGGATCAGACACTAACTTTTGGATGTGTTTTTGCAGTCAATAACGTTGGGATGACGTATGGTGACAAACCGAGCGCGTTTCTTAGTGTGCCCGACGTCAGCAAGGTAAGTGTGATCAGGATGGACAGAGGTAGATATGAATTTCTACCACTACTTCTGAAGACTTTATAGGGTCTAGTTTAGTGACCTCTTTATCTGTGTCAACTCCCAGCATGATCTGTAAACCACTGGTCCAATTCATTTTGGGCTCCTGACCACTGACATTTTGTTGGGTAATACCAATCCTCAATATTCCCCTATTGGACTACTACTACATCATGCTCCCCAGCCTCTCTCTTCCAATGGAATTTCTACCATAGTCCATCATCAAATACTCCCTTACTGTTCATTCCCTGAAGGTCAAGCTAATACTCTCCTCATCAGACATTCCCCTCCATGACTTCTGGCTTGTATTATTACCGCATTCCATAATAATAAACACTCCCATTCTCTTCTTGCTTTCAAAGTCAACTAAAGACCGTACCAAGACCCGCTGTCCACCCTGGAGACTTCTATCCACCATCAACTCTCTAGTCCCCTAAAAGGGCAAAGTCTTTAAGGTCAACCCCCAAAAAAAACCCCAAAAATCCCTCCCAAGGGGAAACCCCCCTTTTCCCGCCTTCCTCTACTGGGAAAAATGTTTCGGTTTTGGGCCCAAAAAATTTTGGGAAATTTGGGGCATTTCGAACCCCAAATTTTTTTTATTCTGGGCCCTAACCCCCCCCCCATAGCCCAATGTTCTGGTTAAGGTTGGTTTTTTTGTTTTTTTTAAAATGGTTTGGGAAGGGTAAACTTACCCCCTCCAGGGAAACGAAAAGCCACAAAGGGCCTTAAAAAACCCAAAAAAAAACTTTTAACCCCCCAAATTTGGGTTAAAATTACAGTTTTCGGTCTATTCATGGTCAAGGGTTTGTTTCCCAAAAAAAATCGAGGGCTCGCATTAGGCTTAAATTTTTAAAGTTTTACCCCAAACCTTTAAATGCAGCCCCTAATGTTTATGTACAAAGTAAAAATAAAAGGGTTTTGTCTCCACGCACAAAAAAAAACGTCCCCCTTTTTTTTTTAGTTTTTTCGTTTTCCCAAAATTGCTGGGAAAAAAAAGATGGAAAACAGTTCTCCCCCATAAACCTCTAAAGTAAAACCCTCCCGCGTCTTTCACTGAGTTTTTTTTTTTTTTTTTTGCTCGGGTTTTTTTTTTGGTCCCTAATTTTTCAATATGTTCTAAAAAAAACGGCCCAAAAGCCGGGGAGAAAAATTTAAATTTCAGGAGTCTTTTTGGAAAAGCCCCCCGTGCGTTTTTTTGGCGCCAAACTTTTGCCGAAAATTTTTCAAAGAAAAAACCCTTTTCCCGGAGAAACCCAAGTCCCACCTTAGGGGGTAACAAAAGTTATATCCCATCCCAAAATTTTCATTTCAAGTGTTGATGTCTCCCTTTTTTTTGTAAACCCTTTTTTTTAATAAATTGTTTATGCTTTGGGGTTTGACTAAAAAGAATTTTTTGCGGGAATTCTTTTTTTTTCCGGGGTTTAAAAATTTCGGGTTTTTTTTTTTTTTTTTTTTTTTTTTTCGGGTTTTTGGGGTTAAAAAAAATTTTTTCAAAATATTTTTTTTCGCCCCCCAAAAATAAAGTTTTATTCCCCCGCCCCGTTTTGGGCGCCAAAAATACGGGGTTTTTTTTTTTTTTTTTTTTTTTCGAATTTTTTTGGGACCAGAATTTGGTTTTTATTTAAAGGATTTTGCCGCCTTAAAAAAACATTTTTTTTTTAACTTTTTAATTTTTGCGCCAAAAATATTTTTTTAAAAAAAGGGGTTTTTTAGCCCAAAATTTTTGTTAAAAAAAAAAAACTTTTTTTTGGGTTAAAAAGCGGAAAATTAACCATTAAAAAAATGCCAAAATATGTTAAAGAAAAGGATTTTAAAAACCAAAACCCAAAAATCCTAAAAAAAAAAAAAAAGGGGTTCAGGGGCCAAAAATACGTAAAGAAACTTGTTTTTTTAGCGGGCAGAATGGGGAGGATAAACCCTTTATTTGGGGCCAAAAAGGGGTAAAAATGGGGAGAATTTGAGGGCCCCAAAAAACCGTAAAAAAAAATTTACCTTTTTTGGGGGCCCCAAAAAACCCTAAAAAGAAAAAAGGAATTTTTTGGCGACAAAAGGGAAGATAACTTTAATTCCCTTTAAAATTTACTACAAGATGACATATTAAAATGCAATTAAAGGTGCTTTATAATTCCCCCTTTTTTAGGGTGGAAGGGTTTCATCCAATGGCTTTTAATTAATTTTGCCAACCTTTAAAAAAACCCCGGCTTTTAAGACAAGCCAAAAAAAGGTGTAAAAAAAAAAAAACGCGGCAAAAAAAAATCGTTAAATGTTTGGGAAAAAAAGGGGCCCGGTTTTTTTTTCATGCCTTATTTTTTTTTTTTGTCCACTGCAGGGGCGACAGAGCCTAAGAACCCCCTACCTATTTCCTTTCCCCCATTAAACTTTCCCGCCCCTTTCATATCTTCCAAGAGGTAAAATGTAGACCCCCCACCTTTTCCCCTGTTCCCCCACCCCCACTTTCCCTTTGAACAAAAATTACATAAGGGGGTGCAGGATATTTCCATAAGCAAACTTTTTTTTAAAAATCATTGAAAAAAAACCAAGAAAACAAGACTTTTTTTAAAAAACTGGTGCCGTATCATTTTTGCAAAAGGTTGGCATACTTTCCAATATTTTTTTTTTCCCTTTTTAAGTCCCCCAATCATTCGGTGGGGACTTTTTTGGAAGGGCGGAAAAGTCGCTGAAAGTACGTGCTGCGACTTTTTCGGAAAAAACTATTTTCCTTTTTTTTTTAAGCTTTGCGTACTCCATTCCATGCCAGTTTAAATACCCCCCCCATTGTCACGGGGGGATACATAGAACACCCCTTTTAAAAACCACAGAAAAAAAATTTTTTCCCAAATCTCAATGTGCCCTATATTTTAACATTTAGGCAAAAACTTTAAATTGACCCCCTTTTTAGGTGCTAAGGCCCTCTAACGTGTAGTTTTCCAAAATGTTTCCCCGTTTCAAAAAGTTTTATTGGACAATTTCACAATTTCTTTCCCCCTGACATTGTTTCTCCAAGTACCCCCCAAATTTGAGTTCCTCACTTGGGCCTGGATTTTTAAAAGGGGGCGTGCCCCCCGAGGGTTTGCCATATCTGCTCCCTCCCTGGATCTTATCTTTTTTTTGCATCTTTTTCTAAAAAGTACGTATTGCTGCCCTTATTTTCCCGAAATTCTTTGTTTTTTTTTTGCCTGCTTTTTCTGCCCTTTAAATATCCCCTTTCCCACATGGGCTTTTGGGGCCCATATATAACTTTTTTTTGCTATTGAAAACTATGATCCCCTTTGATGTTTTTTTCGGGTCCCTTTCATAGGGGGGGGAAAATTTTTTGATCCCTTAATTAGGGCCCGCTAAAAAAATTAGAGAAACGGCCAACGGGGAAAAAATTTGTACCCTTTTTTGGGTTGCTCTTATCTTCCGTTGCCCAGTTTTTTCCCCTTTTTCCCCTTTCAATTCAATCTCCTATTTTTTTCCCCCCCTTGAAAATTTAAACCCTTTGGGCGCTTTTTTTTAAAAAAGTAACCATATTTAAAATATCCTTTTTTAATATTTTCCAGTTGGGGTTGATAGCCCCCTTTAAAAAAGTTGGGCCCCCTTTTTTCTCCAAAAAGTTTGTAATCATAAATACATCTATCTTTTTTCATCATTCTTTGTCTAGAATTTCTCAAAAATCCCTCTCTATTTTATTTTTTTTCCCAAAACCTCATCACCAATTTTTCCCTCATTTTATTGGAATCAAAAGCCTTTTTTCCCCCCCAATTTTTTTTTTTAATTTTCCCCCTTTTTGTTGTTATATTTTTGTAAACATCCGAAACAAAATTTCCCCCTTTTCTCGGATGAACTTTCCCTTTGTGGTATTCCCCGCCAATAAATTGTGGGGGGTGACTCCCGGCTTTGTTTTGTGTATTGTTTTTGGGTCTGTAGGTTTTGTGGGGAGAGTGTTGTTTTTTAAAAACTGTCCGGTTTTTTTCCCTTTAAAATAACCTTTTTAAAATCCAAAAAAAATCAATTTTAATCCTTGTTTTTTTTCCCTTAATTTGGGAAATTAAATCAAAAGGGTGAATTCATTTAAAATTGCTTTGAATTCTGAAGTTCCCCCCTCTGTTCCCCCTTTCCCCAATAAGAAAATATTGGGGGTCCACTAGTTTTTTTTTTCCAACACATAATTTTTGTTGAAAATGTGGAAGAGTGGACAAAAACCTTTTTTCCCAAAGACCACCCTAAAGATGTTGGCCCACGCGGGGGCCAGCTGGCGACCCCATAAGGGGGTCCCTTGCTTTTTGAAAAGGGAAAAACCTTCTTCACCCGAACTAAAAAAAATTATTTTTTTAAAAACCGTTTCAAATATTTTTCCCTAAAAAAACGCCCAAGTGTGCATTTTTTAATGGGGGGGGTTAAAGTCAAAGCTTTTTTAACTGCTTTATTTGGCCTCTTTCATATGTATATTTGTGAAGAAGGCTTTAACATCCCAATGTGCATAAAAAAACCCCACCCCAAACTAGTTTCCCAGGCATCCATGGCTTGCAATATACACAAGAAATTCATTTAGTGTCAAATAGACAAACCCGTTTTTTTTTCTTTCATCACAAATTTTTGGAGATTGCCCATCCATATACGTAGCCTAAAAGGTTCCAAAATGGACCCTATGCCCGACACTATGGGTCTAAAAGGTGGGGATTTTTAAAACCGACTTGTGAATTTTGGGAACAAAATATACAATGTTAACTGACGATTGTGGAGTGCTGCACTTTCAACATAATTCCACATAGTAAGATGTATAATTCCCCGGATGTAACCCGCCTCCTCTATAATCCCCTTCCAATTTCTCGTTAGGTTGAATTTTCTAACTGTAGGGTCTTTTTTTATAAGTATTTCTTATATTACTTTTCTTGGGTCCCCCCCACGTTCCCTCTCCCACCTCTACCACAGACCGTCCAACTCTTTCCCTAATTCTCCATTTAGATACAGAACATAGAAGCCGAGTCTTCAGAGGACCCATTACTACTTCCCAACCTTCTAAAGCCTCCTTATCCTTTACAGAGAGCGGCGTCACGATCCGTTATCCTCCGAGGGTCATTCTAACTAAATACGCGTGGAGACTAAAACTGGCCAAACACATTAGAATTGGGTTCGGTGGGCCGGGCCAACCATCTAAAGTATAGGACGACCTGTCTATATATCGGATATTGGGGGATGGAAGAATGATGGGAAATAAGCCACCACTGAAGGTGCCCATGGGCAATGAGGGGGTCTGGCCGCGCTCTCTACCTCTCTCCGTGTTGAGAGATCAGGAGAGACGGCTTGCAGTCAGAGATATATATGTTGGCTTCAGCTTCTTAGACAGGTGGCACTCCAACATTGAATCCATACCTTACAAGAGTTTCACATAACGGGTCTAAAAGGGGCAGCGCTAATACCAGTGTGGCCCCAAAATTGCCATTTCTGAGGGGATTTTGTGTAGAAAATTCTTAAAATGCCCCAGAAAAGAGCAAAGGACCTGCTGGAACCACAATGAATAGGGCGTTGGGTAGTGTGCTGTTGTAATCTGTGCGGGGTTATAATGCTAAATGTCCCAATGGTTTTGATTGTTAGAAGATCATGATCTAATTTTTTTTTATTTATTTTTTTTATTTTTTTCATAAGAAAGGGCAAACTGTGCGGGGATTATGAAGCTGTAACATGTACGTCCGGCTGGTTCTCCATAAGTGAGTCCGCCCAAAACCCAACAGGACAGAGCTCGGAAGTCCAATAGCTACTTTTCCATTGCTGAGAAAATGGTGTGCTGCCTCTTTTTGTATTGATCAAGCCAGAACGTTTCAAGGGAACCTGCCGTCAGTTTATTTTTTTTTTTTTTTTTTTTGTATTGGGTTACTAATTAAAACAAGACCCTGATCCATGTTCTTTCTTCTCGCCATTTTTAAATTTTTCTGGATTGTACATTCTCAATTCTGTTGTCATGTTATAGGATTATAGGGGCTGCCATCTTGCCTGACTGCTTTTTTTAGCAGCATTTCTCGAGAGATGTCGAGGAGGAGGAACTGTGTGGAGCTTCATGGACATAGGAGCCTGTGAACCCAGGAGCAGACCACATTGACTTCTATAGGAGAGTGTTGTGGGCATGCTCAGTGACCTGGGAAGAAGTCAGTGTGCAGAGAGGGGGAGCTGTAACTATCTCCCAGGGCTGAGACGACGGGTAGGAAACCGCCAAGGGCGCCACTTCATCTCAGGCAGAGAAGAGGCTGCAATGAGGCATGGAGTGGGCTGCATTTTCCATAGGGAGGGGCTATATGCGTTATTTGTCTAGGGCACCAGAATACCGTGTCCCAGTCCTGCTATCTCCTATTGTGATATCTATGTGTTATCTCTACACATTGGTGTTACCTGTCAGTGTAATCCTGCCTGTGATGATAATGAGGAGACTGCGGAGAAGTGATCTCTACAGGAAGTGTCAGATTATTATTAGGCCTAGTGGCCAAAGTGAGAACTGCAGGATTTCAGAATTAAAAAAAAAAAAATATTGATAGTGATATGGAAAATAAAAAAAAAGAACATAACCAACAAAAATTCTTTAAAATATGCGTTTTAAAAAACAATAAAAACATGAGTTATAAAACAATAAAGTTTATTTTTTATGTATGACAACATCCCCCTGTTAATAGCTGTCATATAGGTAGGATATTTGATTGGAGGGACTTTTCAAATTGTAGGACTGAGGGAGTCGTATACCTCTGCATATGCAGCTGCTCACTGATCTATGTGGGAAAGACCAAAAGGCAGCGATGTAGAAGGGTGGGAGACCAACTCGGAGACATTCGCACAGGAGGATACACCTCTGGCCCAAACATGATTGGAAATAGGGGGGCGGCGGGAAGGAGGGGATCCCTAGAAACATCAATTTTTACAAACTGTCGGAGAGTGATTCATAAATCACCAAGAAAGAAGGATTGGAATATAAAAACTCTCAGAAAATACACTGAGTGTGATATTTTAATTACATGAAAAAAAAAAAAACTCCAGCTCACCCACTGAAAAAGACCCACGGAAAGTTGGGAGCATCAACTACAGAATCCAGGGATACAAAAAAGTAGAATCCAGCGTCTTGAATAAAATAAGAAGTGGTTTATTTTTTTTAAATTATAAAAAATTATTTAATATTATTTCCAACATGAAATACAAAAAGGCAAGAAACAATCAAAGGTGACCCACCCCCGCTAGACGCGTTTATCAGCTATGGCTAAGGGCACTTGTGTCTGAAACGCGTCAGCGGTCCTGCGTTTCTTGCTTTGTCTTTCAAGTTGGAATAAACCACTTATTTTATTCAAGACACTGGATTCTACATTTTTGTTTTCCTGGATATTTCCATTACAGATTGTCCCTGGCTGTGGCCTCAATGAGGCAATGCAATTTAGCTACTTTCTGAAAATCTATCAGTTAATATTATGGGCCCTTACTATTTCTTTATGGCAGGGGATATTTCACCATAATTTTGGTCTAAACCCATTCTATACGCGGGTTCTGCTCTACTCCTGCATACTCCTCATTGAAGAGATGTTTAACTATGGTCACTCCTCCGACCTTACATATTTACATTATTTAAAAATTCCTTATCTATCTATTTATCTATCTATCTATCTCAATATCTATCTCCTTATCTATTTTACTATCTACTATCACATATCTATCACCGATATCTATCTCATATCTATCTAATCTATCTAGTCCCTCATATCTATCTCATATCTATCTATCTTACCCTCATAATCTATCTAGTCTAATCTATCTATCTAATCTATCTATCTCATATTTCTATCTATCTATCCATCTATCTAATCTATCTATCTCATACTATTTTATCTATCTATTCTAATCTATCTATCTACCTCAATATCTATCTTATCTCAGTATCCTATCTAACTCAATATCTATCCTATCTATCTATCCATCTATCTCATATCTATCTATCTATCTATCTCATATCTATCTATCTATCTATCTATCTATCTCTTCTATCCATCTATCTATCTCATATCTATCTATCTATCTATCTATCTCATATCTATTTATCTCCATACTATCTATCTGATCATATCTCATATCTATCTATCATCTTCATAATCTATCTATCTATCTATCTATCCATCTAATCCTCATATCTAATCCTATCTTCTATCTATCTATATATCTCATATCTATCTATCCATCTATCTATCCATCTTTCTATCTATCTCATATCTATCTATCTATCTCATATCTATTTATCTCATATCTATCTATCTATCTATCTATCTATTCAATATCTATCTATCTCATATCTATCTCATATCTATTCCATATCTATCTATCTCCTATCTATTTCCATATCTATCTATCTCATATCTATCTATCTCATATCTATCTATCTATCTCATATCTATCTATCTATCTATCTATCTATCTCATACACTCACCGGCCACTTTATTAGGTACACCTGTCCAACTGCTCGTTAACACTTAATTTCTAATCAGCAATCACTTGGCGCAACTTCAGTGCATTTAAGTGATGTAGACATGGTCAAGACAATCTCCTGCAGTTCAAAACCGAGCATCAGTATGGGAAGAAGAGGTGGATTTGAGTGCCTTTGAACGTGCATGGGTTGTTGGTGCAAGTGGCTGGTCTGAGTTATTTCAGAAACTGCTGATCTGGCCCTGGGATTTTCCACGACCGCACAACCATCCTCTAGGGTTTACAGAGAATGGTCCGATAAAGAAAAAAACATCCAGTGAGCGGCAGTCCCCCTGTGGGGCGGAAAAATTCCCCCCCTTGTTTTATGGATTGGGCCAAGAGGTTTCAAAAGGAAAAAGAAAATGGGCAAACTTGGGTTGTTTTCGAGCCTATGAATTAGAAAAAAAGTGGCAACCAGGTGTTACTCCCAAATTATCCTAACCCCGTATATTTTAACAAAACCCCAACAGGTAAGGAACAGAAGAAGCAATCTCCTGAAACCCGGCACAGAAATAGAAAAACTGGCCAAACCCTTTGAGCCAGATGGGCCCCTATAACACAGCCAAGAAAGACCAAAAACAAACCGGGTGCCCACTTACCCCCAATTTCCCAGCCTTTAAGAAACAAGGATAAAACCCCCCTGAAGCGCTCCAATTTGCCCAAGCCTCAAATCGAAAAAATTTTGGGGACAGTTCAGAAGATTGGGAACAAAAGCCGATTATGGCCCCCTGTGTTCCCCCCCCTGAAAATGGAAATTCCCCTCCGATTTCCACCCCCCCCCGTTTGCTGCGACATTTCGGAGAGGCGAACAAAGTGGGTGTCCCATAATTTTTTGGGGGGCCCCGTCAACCAACATGAGAAAGCCCCATGGGAATGTCCCAATCCTGCCTTTGTAATGCAATCGGTATCAGGGACCTGGGGAGGGGGGTGGTGGGTTGTCCCATTAGGTTGGTGGGGGGGAAAATATTTTTCTTGGCACTCCACACCCTTTTGGGCACCCCCCCCCTTGGTAAAAAACCAAAATGAAGCAAATCCCGTTGCAAACACCTTATGGAGTGGGAATCCCTTTTAATGCGCCCCCCCCCACCGAAAGGAAAAATTTTGAGGGCAGTTTTTTTGGTTCCCCCTGAAGGTCAAAACGGGGGGGGGTCCCCCAACCCCGTTACTAGCAAGGGTGTAACCCTAATTAAAAGTGTGGGCCCCCCGGTGGAATTGTAAAAAAACTCAAATTCGATAAACCTTTAATATGGTAGAAAAAATGCCCCCTATTAAGAGACTAGCAAAATTTAAATTAAATCTCCCCCAGCTTTTGTTATTTTTTAATATCTTAAATGTTTTGAAATTATATTAAATATCTTAAATTTAAGTGAAAAAAAGTGGCAAACCATAAAAATAAATATGTGAATATGGGCCCCTAACTTACATTTGTTTGTGTTTTTTGTTGTTTGGCCCGAAACCTTATAAGTTGCTTACCAGTTTTTTAAAGGGTAATCCAACCCCACAAATGAAAATTTTTATAAAACAAAAAAAACTACAAACAATGTTCCCACCCCTCCCTTGTGTGAATTCCTCCCCCCCTGCAGGGGGTGGGGAATACAAGAACAGAAAGGGAGCTATTGAGTCCCCCCACTCCCCTCCCCGGCTGCAGGGTGGGATACAGTGCCAAAAAGAAGGGGAAAGGGGCCCTAGAAAAAGGTTTTTCCACCCCCCCCCTCCTTGTCCCACCTTGCCAAGGGTGAATTTAACCAGACCAGAAGGAGGGAAAGGCAATGGATTTCCCCCCTCCCCCCCCCCCCCCCTACTCCTCGCCTTTCCCCCTGCCAGGGTGGGGGGGTAAACAGACAGAAGGGAGGGCGCCCTATGAGGTTCCTCCCCTCCGCCCACCCCTGCAGGGTGTTTGGAAAAGATACAGACAGAAGATGGAGCAAAAAATGAAGTTCCCCTTTTTCTCCCCCCCCCCCTGCAAGGGGTGTGGGGAATTAACAGACAGATAAGGAGGGGCTATGAAAAGTGTTCCCTCCGCCTCCTCCCCCCCTGCAGGGGGTTGGGATAACAGACAGAAAGGGGGGCCCTTAATGAAAAAGTTCCCCCCCACCCCCCCTACACCCCCAGGGCAGGGGTGTTGAGATACAGGACAGAAAGGAGCCATAATGGAAGGTCTCCCCCCCCTCCTCCCTGCCCCGCCCTAGGGGTGAAAACAGACCCAACCAAGGAGACTAGTGATGTCCCCTCCTCCCCCCAGCCCCAAAAAGGGTGATACAGGACCAGATGGGAAAGCTATGAATGCCCCCTATCCCCCCTCCCCCCTGCCCAGGGTTGGGGATTTAACAGAATGAAAAAGGGAAAGCTTGAATGATACCTCCCCCCTCACCCCCACCCCCTGGCCCTTGTTTGGGGATTTACACAGACCCCAGAATGGAGCCTGTCACTGGAAGACCCCCCCTAACCCCCCCATCCCCCCTGCAAAAGAGGGTGATAATACAGACCCCCAGAAGGGGGGGGAAAGCCTTAAGAAGTCCACCCCTCCCCTCCTCCCCCCTGCACAGGGTTGAATAACAGACCCATGAAAAGGGGAGCTATGAATGCTCCCCTCCACCCCCCCCCTGCAGGGGTGGATAACAGAAAGGGGAAAAAAAGCCTTATGGAGGGGGTTCACCCCACCCCCCTCCCTCCCCCCTGCCCAAAGGAGTGTTTGGATACAGACCCAGAAAGGGGAGCCCCTTTTGTGAAATTTCCCTCCTCCCCCCCCCCAGGCAGGTGTGGATACCAGAACCAGGAATGGGGGCCCCTATGATTTGTCCCCCTCCCTCCCCCCCCTGCAGGGTGATACAGACCAGAAAAAAGGAAAAAGCTAGTTGAAATCCCTTTCGTGCCCTCCTCCCTGCAAGGTGGGAATTACAAGACCCAGGAAGGGGAACTTTATAGTTCCCCGCCCCCCCCACCCCACCTTCCCTGGCCAGAGGGTTGAATTATAACAGACCCAGAACAAATGGAGCTTATGGAAAAGGGTATCCCTCCTGCCCCCCCTGCAAGGGTTTGGGAATAGCCAGACCAGAAAGGGAAAGCTATTGAGTCACCCCCCTCCCCCACCCCTGCAAGAGGTGTTTGTGATACAAAGAACCCAGAAGGGGAGCCCTGTTGGAGGGTCCCTCCCCCCCCCCCGCCCCCCCCCCCCCCCTCCCCCCTCCCCCCCCCCTGCAGGGTTTGGTAAAATACAGAAAAAACCGAAAAAATGGGGGGCTTTTATGAAAAGTCCCCATTTCCTCCCCCCCTGGCAGGGGTGGAATTTACAAGGAACAGAAAAGGAGGGCTATGGGAGTTCCTCCCCTCCCTTCCTGGCAAGGGGATTTGATTTACCAGACCCCCCCCCCAGAAAGGGAGCCCTTAATGGAGGGCTACCCCTTCCCCCCCCCTGCAGGGTGGTGATACCAGAACCAGGAAAGGGAGGGCTTCTGTGAGTTTCCCCCCCCCACCATTCCCCTCCCCGCACCCCCCCCTGTTGCCAACCAGGGTGTGGGGATGGGCCAGACAGGTAAAAGGGGAAGCTTATGATAACATCCTACCCCCCCCCTTGCAAGGGGGGTAGTGGTGGGATACAGAAACAGAAGGGAAAGGCAATTTTATGATTTGCCCCTTCCCCTCCCTCCCCCTGGCAGGGTGATTAACCAGACAGAAAAAGTGTATCTAAATGAGTCCCCACCCCCACCCCCCCCTTCTTCCCCCCCCCTCCCTGCAAAGGTGTGATACAAGAAACAAGAAAGTGAAAGCCTTTATGATGGCTCCTCCACCCCCCCCCCTGCCAAGGGGTGATTAGCAAGAAAAGGGACATATATCTGCCCCGCCCCCCTGCAGGGGTGAATTAAACAGTGAAACAGTGAAAGGGGAGCTATGAAAGTCCCGCCCCCCCCACCCTCCTGCCCCCCCCTGCCCAAGGTTGGTGAGATACAAGAACAGAAAGGTATGCTTTATGGAGTTTCCCCACCCCCCCCCCCCCCCCCCTCCCCCCCCCCCCCCGCTCCACCCCCCTTGCCAAAAGGGTTGAAATAAACTATGAAACCATGAAGGTGAAAGCTAATGAGTCCCCCCCCCCCCCCCTCCCTCCCCCCTGGCAGGGTGAAAATACAGACCAAGAAGGGACAGCCATGGATGTTACCATCTCCCCCCCCCCCTGCAAAAAGGGTGAGTTAAACAGTGACAGAAAGGGAGCCCCCCTATTGAAAAGGGGGTCCCCCCTACCCCCCCTTGCAGGGAGGGGGGGGAATACAAGAACAAGGAAAGGGAGCCCTATAAGTACCTCCCCCCCCTCCTTGCCAAGGGTGGACAGAGAAGGGGGGAAGCTAATGAGAAGGGTTTGCCTTCCACCCTTCTCCCCCCGTTTGCAGGTTGAAATACAGACATAAAGGGAATGCCGTATGAGCCCCCCTGCTCCTCACCTCCACCCCCTTTCAGGGTTGAATTAGGAAAGGGAGCTATTGGAGGGCAACCCCTCCCCCGGCCAGGCCCAAGTGGGTGGTTGGAAATAGAAGGGAGGCTGTTGAAGGTCCCCTCCCCCCCCAGCCCCTGCAAGGGTGGAATAAGAAAGGGGGCTTGTTTGGGGGTTGGAAGGTCTTGTATAAGTTTTTGTTGGGGGGGTGAACCCCGCCCCCCCCAGTCTTCCAACACCCCCCCACCCACACCCTCTTACATTTTTACAAGGATGACCAGGGGGATTTTGTGGGCCTCCCGCCCATCCATAATAGCATAAGAGGTAAACGAGGGGACTTGAAGTGGTGGGGTTTTATTGATTTTTTTTTTTCGCCTTTCATAAGTTCCCACCCCCCCCCTTTATATTGGGGGTTGATTTTTTGGATTTACAAACTTGGTCCAGGAAATGGATGGACACTGGGGTTGTCCCGGGGTTTAGCAAAGTTGTGTTTGGGGGTTTTGGGTTATAATGTTGTATTTTGTTTTTTAATGGTTTTGGGAACTGTAGAGGGGCCAGGTTTGGCCCCCCCAAGTGTGGGGGGGGTGGTGGTGGTTTTATTGGTATTTTTTTTATGGGTTTATTAATGGTTTGGCGCTGGTTCAGGTTAGCAGGTGTTGGGTTTGGTTTTTTTGATGTTTGGAACTGTTGTGCCCAGGGTTGAGCATTGGGTTTTTTGTTATTTTTGTTTTGGTGTGGGGGGGGGTATTTATTGGTTTTTTGAAATGGGTTTTGTAAAACTGTGGCCAGGTTAGCCCAAGTGGTTGGGGGTTTTGGTTTATTTTTTTTTTGGGTTTTTGATTGATTTAGAAGACCCAGTTAGCAGGTAGCCATTTGGGGGTGGTAGGTTTTGATGGTTTGGAGACCTGGTGCCCTAGGGTTAAGCCAAGTTGGGGGGTGTTTGGGTTTGAATGGTAATTTGGGGGAAACTGTTGGCAAAAAGGTTTGGGCATGGGTTGTGGGATTGGTTATGTTGTTATTGAATGGGTTTTTGGTAACCATGTTTTGGTATTTTCAGGAAAGCTAGTTGGGGTGGTTGGTTTTTTATTTGTTTTGGATGGGATATGGACCCTGTGGGTAGTTTTTTTCAGGTAACAGTTGGGTGGGTTTGTGGTTGTAAAATGGTTTGGACCCTGTTTGGGGGTTGGGGTAAAGGTTAAAGCAAAGGTGGGTGGTATGGTTTGGTTTGAATTTGGGTTTGGGACCTGGTGGGGGGTGCTAGGTAACAGTTTGGTGGTGTGGTTTTGGGTTTGGAATGGGTTTGGGACATGTTTGCAAGTTTTGGAGCAAAGTAGGGGTGGGGTTTTGGTTTTGGTTTTTTGATGGTTTTTTTTTTTT
This sequence comes from Phyllomedusa bahiana, assembly GCA_025379985.1. Taxonomy (NCBI): domain Eukaryota; kingdom Metazoa; phylum Chordata; class Amphibia; order Anura; family Hylidae; genus Phyllomedusa; species Phyllomedusa bahiana. The sequence goes on from JAODAL010057320.1 coordinate 19,326, forward strand.
GGAGACTGTGGGCCCAGGTTTAGCGAGTGTGGGGGGGTGGGGTGGGTTGGGTTGTTTTTTTTGAAATGGATTTTTTATTTTGGACCTGTGGGGGGCACAGTGTGGGGGCAGTGTGGTTGAAATTAGTTTATTTGATGGTTTTGATTTTTTTGGACCTGTTGGCCAAGGTAGGTGTGGGGGTTGGGTATTGAATGTGTTTTGGAACCTTTTGAGGGCAGGTAAGCAGATGGGTGGGGGGTGTGGGTTTGAAAAAAAAAATGGGGTTTGGAAACTTTTGTGGCCGAGGTACAGTGTTGGGGATTTTTTGTTTTTTTGGTGATGGAATGGGGTTTTTTGGAAAACCTGTTGGGGTGGGCCCAAAAGGTTTTAAAGCCAGTTGTGGGATTTGGGGGTATTTGAAAATGTTTGGAAATCTGTGGGTGTAGGTAGCTAGTGGTGGGGTTGGGTTGGTTTATGATGGTGTAATTGGAAACCTTGGTGGGGCACAGTTAGCGAAAAATGTTGGGGTGGGGGGTTTTTTTTTGATGGGGGATGATTGGGGACATGTTGCAGGTAGCAAAGTGGGGTGGGGGGTTTGGATTTGATGGTTTTTTTGGGACTGTGTGCAAAGGTTTTTTGCCCAGGTGTGGTAAAAAGGTTGATAGATTGGTTGGACTGAGGGCAGGTTTTAGCCAAGTGAGGTTTGGTTTTAATTGGTTGATGGTTATTGATTTGGCCCCCCGCTGTGGGTGTGGGCAAAAGTGGGCCAGTGTGGGTGGTTTGATGGGCGGACCCCTTTGTGCAAAAGGGTAGCAAAAAAAATTTGGTGTTTTTTTTTGGTTGGTTGGTTTATGGTTGGACTGTGCACCGGAAGAGTGTAATTTTGGGTTTATGGGTTTGGGCTGTCCCGGGGAGTGTGGTTTGGGTTTATGGTTGGGCCCTGTGGGTTGGGAGGGTTGGGGGTTGTAGGTTGGACTGTGCAAGGGACTGGTGGGGTTGATGGTTGACTGGGCAGGTGCAGTGTGGTTTGGGTTTTTTGGGTTTGGGCGGGGCAGGTAGCCCGTGTGGTTTGGGTTTAGGGTTTGGTAGGGAGGTAGCAGTTTTGGTTTAGGTGGTTTATGGTTGGGGCTGGGGCAGGGGGGCATTTGGGGGTTTTTTTTTGTTGGCTGTGTAGGGAAAACTTGGGGTGGTTTTGGTTGGGGGTTGGGGGGTTGGGATGGTTGGAAATGTGAGTACAGTGTGGTTTGGGTTTTTTTGGGTTGGACTGTGCAGGTAAACAGGGGTGGGTTGTTGATGGTTGGATTGTGCAGGGGAAAATGTAGTGGTTGGGTGGGTTTGGGCTGTGCGGTAGCAGTGTGGGGTTGGTTTTTTTTATGGTTTAGACTGTTTCAGGGGAAACAGTTTGGGGGTTTTGGTTTTGGGCTGTGCCCGTTAAAAGTGTAGTTTTGGGGTTTATGGTTGGGGCTGTTTCCTTTAGCAGGGTGGGTTTGGGTTTATGGTTTGGGCCTGTGCAAAAAAAACAGTTGGGGGTTGGGGTTTTTCTGTGCAGGAGAGGAATGGTTGGGTTTGATGGTTGGACTGTGCAGGGGTCAGGTTTTGGTTTTGATGGGTTTTACTGTTTCCGGGGAGCCCGGGGGGTTTGGGTTATGGGGTTGGACTGTGCAGAGAAAGGGGATGGTTTGGTTTATGGTTTGGGCTGTAGGTTGCCTTTTGGTTGGCTTGAAGGTTTTGGAACCCCGGGAGGTAGAGGGGGTGGGGGTTGAGGTTGGGGTTTTGGGGGAAGGTACAAAGTGGTTTGGGAGTTTTTGGACGTCCCGGGTACAGTTAAATTGGGGGTTTTGGGTTTGGAACCCCCTTTTAGTTAGGGTGGTTTGGGTTTATGGGTTTGGGCCCGGCAGGGAACAGTGTGGTTTGGGTTTATGGTTAGGGGTACAGGGAGCAAGTGGTTTGGTTTATGGTTGGAATGTGCAGGTCAGTGGGGGTTTTTTGGTTGAAGGGGTTTGGATTTTGCAGGTGCAGTGTGGTTTGGGTTTATTGGGTTTTGGGCTGTGGGAGGGTAAGGGGAAAGGGGGTTGGGGTTTATGGTTGTTTGGAAATGGGGAAAGGGGGAGTGGGTTGGTTTTTTTGGTTGGACTGTTGGAAGGTGGGAGGGGTTTTTGGTTAGGTTGGAATTTGGGGGGAGTTGAGGTTTTTGTGGTGGGGAGTTGATGGGTTTGTTGGACTGTTTTGGGGGGGTAGCAGTTTGCTTTTGGGTTTATTTTAAATGGCTGGGGGGAAGCAACTAGGGTTTGGGTTTATGGTTTTTGGAAATGTGAAGGGAGCGGGGGGGGTGTTTGGGGATGGTTGGCCCGTGCAGGAAACAGAGGGGTGGTTGATGGTTGGGGCTGTGCAGGTAGGGTTTTGGGGGGGGTTTTTGGTTGGAAAGTGCAGGTAGCATGGGTGGGTTTAAGGGGTTTGGGGGGGGTGCAGGGAGAGTTGGTTTTGGGTTTTTTTTTTTGGACTGTTATGGAGAGTGGGGTTTTTTGCTGTTTTGGAAATGTTAGGGACAATTTTGGGGGGGTGGGGTTTTTTGGGGGGACTGTGCAAAATTTGAGTGGGTTTTTTGATGGGTTTGGGGTGGGCAGGTAGCTTTTGGTTTTGGGTTGATGGTTTTGGGTGTGCAATTTGCCGTGTGGGTTTTGGGTTTATGGTTGGATTTTGGGAAGTAGCAGGGGTTTGGGTTGGGTTTATGGTTTTGGGCTGTTCAAGGGGCAGTGGGTTGGTTTGGGGTTTTTTTTTGGACTGGTGGGGGGACCCCTTGGTTTAATTTTGGTTGGTTTTGCATTTTGGTTTAAAGAGTTTCTGTGGGGGGGTTGCAGTGTGGTGGTTGTGGGTTGGGCTTGCAAGGTAAAAGTGTTGGTGGTTTTTTGGTTTGGGACTGTGCAAGGGAGGGCCCGTTTGGTTTGGGATGGTTTTAGGTGGAAAATTAGGGAGTGGGGGTTTGGGTTTTTTGTTTTGGGTGGCAGGTAACCCTTTGGTTGGTAAAAGGTTCTGTTAAGGTTGGGGGTTTTTGATGGTTTGGACTGTGGGTGGGGTGAAAGGTTTTTGATTTGAAAAGGCCGGTGTCGGTGGTTGATTGTTTGGTTTGTTTCAGGTTTTCTGTGGTTTGGTTTGATTTAGGTTGGATTAAAGGTAGCAGTGGTTTTGGGTTTTTTGATGGGTTTGGAAATGTGAGGTTAAACAGTGTGGTTTTGGTTTTATGGTTGGGGCTTGAGGGAGCAGTTTTGGGTTGATGGTTGATTTTTGCAGGTAGCAGCGGGGTGGTTTTATTGTTTTGGGGCTGTTTCATGTAGCAGAGGGTTTTGGTTTATGGGTTTGGGCTGTGCAGGGGGAGTGTGGTTTTTTGAAAGGGTTTGGGGCCTGAGGTTTTGAAGGGGAGGGTTTGGGTTTTAAAGGTTTTGGGGTGTTT
>JAODAL010057321.1:0-22752 GCA_025379985.1 Phyllomedusa bahiana
TCCCCGCCACGGTCAGCGCAAACCCGCCCTCGCTTATCGCCGTCAAAAAGGTCCAGGACCTCTCAAGCCTGGGCCTTCATTGAGCAAGCCTCTGATTCACCCGCGATGTCATATGCCGCCTTTGCCGTAAACGCATAAGTAAGGCAAAAACCCTTAGGCGGTTAACCACCACCAACATGTCTAGTCACATGCAGCGAATGCATGAGTTGAAATGGAGGCAACACTTGGCCAAAAAAGGCGAGACCGACGCCGGGCCTCCAACCACTGTTTCACCCTCTGTCTCCGCCTCCTCCTCCGCCACCACCAAGCGGTCCTCAGCTGCCCATGTCTCTCAGAGTCATGATCAGGGATCAGCCTCCGCTTCAGCCTCCACCATCGCCCGAGTACCACCAGCACAACCAGAGACCCATCCTACCCCTTCTCCTTCCGTCAGTTTGACGACCTGCACCCCGTACAGTGGCCAGTCTAGCAGCCAGCCTTCTGTCTTCCAGGTTTGTGAGCAGAAGAAACACTTTAACCCAAACCATCCCAAAGCCAAAAGCCTTAATGTCGGCATTGCCAGGCTTTTGACCTTGGAAATGTTGCCTTTCCGTCTGGTGGACACAGATGGGTTCCGCCACGTCATGGCCCTTGCCTGCCCCCAATACCAGATGCCCTGCCCTGGCCAGCCACGTGTCATCTAAAATTTCAAGCGCGGTGTCTTCATCTGTGTCCGGAAAAGTCCATCTGACCACTGACACATAGACTAGTAAGCACAGCCAAGACCGCTATATCTCTGTGGCAGCTCACTGGGTGAGCGGGGGTGGATGCCCTCTGGGGGTGACGGTGGCTCTCAGGCTTGGCGCACGCTCTTCAAAACCGCAGGGATGGTGCAGTGTTCTTTCCCCCAAGGTCCTCTGGTGGCATCACGTGCCCAGAGAAACCAGGCCGTGTTGAGCTTAATCTGTTTCTAACAGACATTTGTTCTTCACAATTGTCAAGAGTGGCTCAAGGGTGATGGTGCTGTCAGAAACAGGAATAGGTAGGACACTGTTAATGCAAAATGACTTGTTTTTGCAAGATCTTTAACATAGCTATTAATCCCTGTATTGAGACAACCCATTTAATACAATTCTAAAAAGAGAAAAAAAGACATGGTGGGATTCCATCCTATTTAAAAAATGTGATTTCTAGAATTAAACTACTAAAAAAAATTGCATGTACAAAATAGCTGGTAAAAAAATTCCTCTGAATTGTACAAAGGGGGGTACAGGAAAACTTGACCAGATTTAGGTTATTCAGAGGACATGGATATGAAGCACGGACCCGAGAACAAAGTACAGAGACAATTTCCCCAGCAGTTGAGTAAAATAAGAAAAAGAATGCCAAGAAAAAGGGCACCTGGGTGAACAGGAAACGTTAACCACCAGTATTTCCAAGTGAAGCTCAATTGGTCCGCACTCATACGGAGGGCAAGTGCTACCCAGGACAGGGACAGTATATGTCCAGTGAATCTAAAATGGTGGTTGAAAGACTCCTATTTCCGGCACTTTTTAATCTGTGGGTCAGACAGGTTTAATGGTCATTCTGGCCCGGGCCAGGACAGGTATATTTAATGTCCAGTTCAAACTAAAATGGTGGTTGTAAGACTCCTTTTCCCGGCACTTTTTAATCTGTGGGGCAGACAGGTTTAATGGTCATTCTGCGGTACAGGACAGATATAGTCAATGTCCAGTTCAACTAAAAATGGTGGTTGAAAACTCCTTTTCCGGCACTTTTTAATCTGGGGTCATGCAGGTTTGGGGCTCATGCTGTGGCCCAGGACAGGTATAGTTTAATCCAGTGAAACTAAAATGGTGGTTGAAAGACTCCTTTTTTCCGGGCACTTTTTAATCTGGGGATCATGCAGGTTTGGGGCTCATGCTGCTTCCAGGACAGGGATATTCAATTGTCCAGTTCAAGTAAAATGATGGTTCAAATCATACTGCCTTCTGGCACTTTTTAATTTGTGGGTATGCAGTTTTTAAGGGTCATGCTGTGGTACAAGACAGGGATATGAATGGTGTGGGGATTTTTTTTCAGTGTGCTTTTTAAACCTAAGTGTGTTGCCTAAGATGTAGCACGTACCATTTTGACTTTTTGTGGAGTTAATTCCAGCTTCTCCATCCCTGTTAGGGTGAAGAATGAGGTGTTGTTGCTCTCCCATAGACTTTAATGGTCAAACGCCATAAACGACTGCTTACTATCGACTATCTTGTCGATGATGGCCGACTATCGACCATCGACCGATGTCGATGGCCAACGTAATCGCTCAACACTACATATGGTAAATGGATGCCCACACTGTATAAGGATTTTTTCCCTATAAAATAAAAAAATTTAACAAAACGAGATAAATTGTGGAAAAATTTATAGCTTTTTAAAAAACTAAAAGGGTTACGTTTGTAAGATATACTTTTTTTATAAAAAGTTTTAAAAAAACAAGAAGGTTTTTTGTTATACTTGGCAAGCCATAATGAAAGGGGTTGAATCAAGTTTAAAAAGTGGGGAATCTGTCATCGGGTGCCTAGGTTTTTAAAAAAATGAGTCCCCTTAAAAATTACTATTGTAAAGGACGTTCATAGCCCCAAATTTGCTCTTCCCCTTTTAAAAGGGGGGTTATTAAACTTCAGGGTTTCAATAGCAATTTTCATTCGTGCCTCTTTTCTCTTTTGGTCAGGCGTGGGTAATTACCCTATAAAGCTCTGGTATTAAAAGGGGTCGGGCTAATTACTCGTATTAGATAAAAAAATTCTCTCGGGTTTCAGAGAAGCTTCAGAGTTTAAAAGAAAACGTATTTTTAAAAAGCTACGTTGTTTGAAAATTTCAGATAACAGTTAACCCCTAAAAGCTCCGGGCATTTTCTGTGTGATAAAGTCTTCCCGCTACCCAGTTTAAGAAAAACAGCAGGGAAGAGCGGGTCAGCAACCTAGAAAAAACATGATGCACTCAAAAGCGGGTTTAAAACCCTTTTTTATCTTCTCAAAAATGAAAAATAAAAAAGAAAGTATTTTTGGGGAAATTTTTTTCTTTTTCTGTTCCTTACTTTTTAAAAAGCAAATTTCTTTTTTAGTGAGAAAAATTTCCTTTTAAAAAGAAACCCCCCGTCAAAAATGATGGGGGAAAACCTTCTTTTTCCACTAAGGGGGAAAATTCCCCCTTTGTTTAGTTAGGGGATAGGGGGTTAAAAGATAAAGCAAAAGAAAATAAAATTTTTAAAAATTTTTTGGGGGAAATCCACCCTTTTTCAGCTGGTTTTTTAGCCCCCTAAGAACGTGGAATATTTTATGGCATTTTTATGCTTTTATTTTGCTTTTCTTTACATGATAATTAAACCGCCCCTAAGCCATTTTTTCCAAGCTGAATGACCACAAGTTTGAAAACCCTGTCTTGGACTAAAAATCCCCCAAATTTCCCCTTTTTAACAAGCTTGGTCCCCCCCCCCCCTTTCCTTTCGCCCTCTTTAAAAAACAAAACACAATATTCCATATGAGGCATCACCAGTGATTTGTAAAGAGGCAAAACTATGTTCCTGTCTGTCATTTATGTATTTTAATGATTTTATTTCCCTTTGGAAAGCAGCTGCCTGGCTTTGGGTCAAAAATTTTTAAGTTTCCTTTTCAAATATTGATGAGCGATTACGTTGACTTCGTAATCAGGTCGTTTGGTCGATATGGGCCCAATTATCAAAAAGTTTTTCCGAAGTCGATAATGGGTTTAAACGCCGTTGCCTTTTAAAGTCTATGGGAGGGGAACAACCCCCTTCTTTCCCAAAAAAACCCAAAACCCGGGGATGGAAGCTAAATTTTAACATTCAAAACAGAAAAACTGTTAGGCTTCACTTTGGCAAAAAATTTTAGGTTATAAAAGCCCAAAAAAAAAATTTTAAAAACCCAAATTCATTTCCCTGTCTTGCACCAAAAGGCAAAAACCCTTAAACCTGCAGGACCACAAAAATTTAAAAATTTCCCAAAAGGGCCCCAAAATTGTTTTTAAAAACCTTTCTTTTTATTGAACGGAAAATTAAAAATTTTCCCTTTCCCTGGAACCAGCATGACCCCCAAAAACCTGCAGGGACCCCCCAAAAATTTAAAAAAAGTGCCGGAAAAAAGGAAAGTCTTTAAACCCACCCTTTTTAAAGTTTCACGGGGACATAGCTATCCCTGTCCTGGGCCACAGCATAAACCCCAAAAACCCTGTTTGACCCACAGATCAAAAAGGGGGGAATTTATGTTTTTTTTGTACAGGGGACTTTTCCATTTATATTTTTTTTGGGTAACGACTTTGTTTAAAAAAATTTATTTAGGGAAGTTTTTTTTTATATTTTTACATTATACCATTTTGCTTTTTTTCAGTGTGATAAAAATTCAACATATACCCCCCCCTTTCATTTTTTAAAAGGTTTTTTTTTATACTGTGGGAAGGGGAAATTTTCCACCCCGCCCCCCCAAATAATAATACAAAGCCCCCTAATCTTTCCCCAAAAAAATTCTTAGTTGAAAGGGACTTTTGCCCTCCGGGGGTTTCTGAGACTGTTTTCAGCCAATCAATTAAATTTTTTTCTTTTTTTCCCCCAAATCCTTCTTCATTATTAGGAACAAAACTCCCCGGGAAGGGAAAATAAAGCGACCCCTAGTGACCCCAAAAAACCCCCCAAGAAAAATTTTAAGCCCCCAAATTTTGTGAATTTGTGCCCAAACCCCTGGCCCCTTTTTAAACATTTATTTAAAACCTCACAGAAATCCCCTTTTTCAAAATCAGATTTTTTTGGGAAAAATTTGAAGCTTTCTGTTTTCCCCCAAAAGGTGGGCTAGTGCTGCCGTCGGGCCATTGTTAACACGGAGGCCCAGCTGCCAATTTAAACAGTGGGTGCGGTGAGAGACCAGGCTAGCTTTCTGTCATCTATTAAAACCCCAGGTTCGGGCTGCCGGGGCCCGGGAGTTACAGGGGGGTGCGGTGAGAGCCCAGGCGGGCGTCCGTCATTTTTAAAACGGTAAAAATGCCCTTAGGGAAGGGCCAGCAAAAAAAAACCCGGGTCGTCCCCTGAAGCGGGAGTGCGGGGGGAAAAGGTGTGAGGAAAGCCCCCACCCTTTCCCTCAGAAACCCAGTAAAGGGCCCGGGTACCGCTTGCCCCTCCTTTATGAGTGGGCCCAAATTTGAGTTTCATTTGGAAAAAACGGGGGGTTTAAACGCTCCTTTCCCCCCCCAGGTGCCCTTTTTTTTTGGGCCCTTTTCTTATATTATTTTATAAATTGGGTGGAGGTTTTTGGGTCTCTGTTTTTTGGGTTCTCTGTCCGTGCTCCAAAACCCCTAGGGTTCCTCTGAATAACCTCCCTCCTGGTCAAGTTTTCCTGTACCTCCCTTGTAAAATTTCAGAAAAATTTTTTTTTTCCCAGCTTTTTTGTACATGCAATTTTTTTAGTTTTTTTAATTCTAGAAAAAACTTTTTTAAATAGGAGGGAAACCCCAACCATGTTTTTTGTTTCTCTTTTTTAATTGTATTAAATGGGTTGTCTCAATTTCAGGGGTTGATAGCTATGTTTTAAAAAATTTGCAAAAACAATCATTTTGCAATTTTTGTCCTTAACCAAAGTCCCCACCTATTCCTTTTTTCTGACAGCCCATCAACCCCTTAAGGGCCCCTCTTGACAAATTTTGAAAAAAACAAAAAAGTTTTTGTTAGAAACAACATTTTTTTTATAATTTGGGGCCTGGTAAAAGCTGTTTGTCACAGCAAAATGCCCCCCAAAAAATTTTAAAAAAAAATGACCCTTGGGGCCCTTTTGACAATTGTTTAAGAACAATTTGTCTGTTTAAAAAAACTACATTTTTTATAATTTGGAAACCCGTAGGATAGCTGCATGTCCAAACCCAAAAAGCCCCAAAAAAATTTAAAACATGACCCCTGAGCCACTTTTGACAATTTTTTGAAGAACAAATGTCTGTTAAAAACAATTTTTTTAGAATAGGACCCGTAGGTTGCGCATTTCAAAGCAGCATGACCCAAAAAAATTAAAAAATGACTTCTCGGCCCTGTTAAAAATTGTGAGGGAGAAATGCCCTTAGAAGCCCCCATTTCTGTTCCCAAAGGCCATGATTATTGGTATCTCACACACCTTTACCCCCCAAAACCCATTGGGCAAAAGCGAAAAAATTTTTAAAGAAGAAGTGAAATAAAAAGGAATTCGGTTTTGTATGAAACCTTTGGGGTCTTTTTCGTCCCTCCCAGCAAAAACCCGAAAAAAAGAAAATTTTGGGAACTTAGAATAAAAATTGCCGTGAAAGGGAAACCCCCAATTTTTTAAAAAAATTTTTTTAGGGCCTTTTCTGTTTTGAAAAGGAAAAGTGAAGTTGACCGGCAATAATCGGTGACCTCCCAAAATTTTGGCCAAAGCATCATCAGAGATCCATGCCCTGATTCATTTTGTAAAATCGGGTGCGTTTGTCTTTAATGACTCCCCCAGCTGTGCTGAAGGGGCCCCTCAGTTTTGAAAGCTGGGGTGCTGGGGCAGGACAAACACCTCTATGGCGTGGCGAGCGAGCTCGGGCAATTGTCCATTTTGGATTCCGGAAAAAGTCTATTGGGGCAGGGAAAACATAAAAAACATCGGGTGTTGGGGACGCAGAGTCGTGCACCTTTATTCCCTTTTGCTGAAACTCTGGTGTTGGGATGTTGGCCCCGCATTGCATGGTTGGGGAGGGGGGTAAAAAAAAAAGTTTTCCTAAAGGGCACCCCTTTGGCTTTTGCCCCCCTTGCCTGCTGCTGCTGCTGCCCCTACGGTACTTAGCACCCCTAACTGCTGTAACTCGCCGATGTTGTTACACCGTTTAAAATTTGAAAACTGGAAACAGACGCAACAGATGTCCGTTATCAATCAGCAAGGTCTCCCTTTCCCACATTTTACCCTCTATTTGGGTGGGGGGTAAAGGAAAAATGTGATTTTTTTTTTTGTAAACCCGGGGGTCCAGGGGGTGGCCACCCCGTAACCGTTTTTCAAATTTTATGGCCTTTAAACGAGGGTCATGTTGGGGAAATAGGCAGCCAAGCCCCTCATGTGAAGGATGGAGCCTTGGAAAACCCAAGCCTCTGAGTCAAGGGGCACTAGCAAACTGATCTTCCTTAAACTTCCTCCTCACCTCAATTTCACGCCCAAACCCCCCTTTCCAAGGGAGGAAAATCGGGAACGTTGGGGGCCCCAGGAATTTCCCCCTCCTCCTCCTCCGCTTCCTCTGGCACAGCTCCAACACCCGCCCTGGGCTTTTCCTCCGTTTAAGCAAAACCCCCAGGCTGAGGCCCGCCTTGCACTAGCCCCGACCCCGAAACCCCTTCCTTTTTGAAACCGATAAAATTTTGAAAAATTTTCGGGCCTGTGGGGTTCAAAGGGGGATAAAGGGGTCCGTTTTTCCCCATCTGTGTCCGTCTCCCTTTCCCCCGTCGCTGGTGGGGAAACCCGATTTTTCAAGTGTCCAACAAACGTTCCAGAACTAAGTTTTTCCCCCAGGGTCATGCCCGACAAGGGCATCTTTCCCCACTGCCTTTTTTGGGGCCCTTTTTCAAAAAAGGCAAGGATGGTGCAGAGCTCTTCACCTTTCCTCCACTCTCGGTTTGGCCCAAACCCCTAGGTCCCACGTTTCTTGCAAAGGCCCTGTGGGCAATTTGTACTGCGTAATTGCCCTTCAGTTTTCCCCCAATCGCTGGAGCATGTGGGGGTGGAATTCCACGTGGGTTTCCACATCAACAATGAGACGGTTTACGGGGAAGGGCCGAGGGTGGGCGCTGAACGCAGCCAGGCGGGGCGAGAAAAGGGGTTTTCGAACGGGGGGAAGTTTCGAACTTTAAAATTCGACCTTCCTCACCCGGGGTCCAAAAACCCGGGTTTGCTCTTTAGAAAATTTTTGGACGACAAGGTTCTTTAACCCTTTTGCCAGGCCAAAAAGGGGTGTTTCTCCAGCCTTCCCTTTTTAAGGGGGCCACAGATTTTCGCCCGTTATCGCCCCCACCACCTTGCTCAAAAAGGTTCTTGGAAACCCCCCCAGCGCTTTGGGTTTGTTGCGGAGGCCGTCCACAGCTCCTGACCTGTGTTTGGGTGGTCTCCCAAAAAGAAATTTAATTTTTAACACGGCCGGGTTTTTTGGGCCGTGATGCCACCCGGGAACCTTGGGGGAAAAAGCCCCGCACCCTCCCCCGGGTTTTGGGAAAAGCATGCGCCGATCCGAGAGCCAAACCCTCACCCCCCAGGAATCCACCCAACTCACCCAGTGAGCTGTCCCCAGAGATTTTGGGGCCCTTTGGGCCCTGTTACTTTGTCCAAAGTGTCGGTGGTCAGATTTACTTTTCCGGGAAAAAATGGGGACAAAAGCGCTTGAAATTTTAGTTTACACGTGGGTGGCCCGGGGGGGACGGCCTTTTTTGGCAAAAAAAATGCCTGTCGGGATCCCGGGATTGGGGGGCCAAAAAAGGGCCATGACGTGGCCGGGGAAACCCCTCTGTGTCCACCAGATGGAAAGGCAACATTTTCCCAAAGGCCCCAAAAACCTGGGCCCAAAAAAAAAAAAAACCCGGCATTCCCGGCTTTTGGGGTTTGGGATGGTTTGGGGTTTAAAATGTTTCTTCTGCTCCCAAAAAATGGGAAGGGCAGAAGGGTGGCTTTCTAACTGGCCGCTGTAAAGGCGTGCCCCGGTTTTTCCCAAAATGACGGGAAGGGGAAGGGGTAAGGGGTGGGTCTCTGGTGGTGCTGGTGGCACTCGGGACGGTGGAGCTGAAAGCGGGGGCTGATCCCTGATCATGACTTGAGAGGACATTTGGGGAGCTGAGGGGGCCTTTGGGGGGGCGGGGAGGAGGCGGAAAAAGGGGGGGCCTGTGACAGTGGTTGGAGGCCCCCGGCCCTCGTTGGCTTTTTTGGCCCAAATGTTGCCTCCATTTCAAAAATCAAAGCATTTTGCTTTCATGTGACCCAGACCCTGTTGGGGGGGGTTAAAACCCCCTAAAGGGTTTTGCCTCTACTTATGCGTTTTTTTGGGGAAAGGCGGGTTTTTACCGCTGGGGGAATTTAGAGGCTTGCTCAATGAAGGCCCGGGTTAGAAGGGCCTGGACCTTTTTGACGGCGAAAAAGGAGGAGCGGGGTTTTTCGCGACCGTGGCTGGTGGAATCAAATCACGGACCCTTTTGCGACCCCCCTTCCCTTTTTTTAGGCGGGACCCCTATGACACTACCCCATCGTCTTCCTCCTCGTTTCCCGTGAAAGAAGCGTCGCAAGGGAAATTTTGTGAAAAAACCACGTTGGGTCCGCAATGTCTCATCAACCCTCATCAAAAACAGGTGACTTTGGCGTCCTGACCCTTCTGAAATTTAGGAGCGCGGGCTACAAGCAAAGGGGGCTGCAAGGGGGGGGGGGGGGGGTGGGGGGGGGGGGGGGGGGGGCCCCCCGGGAATTTTCCCGAATTTACCCGGGTTCCTTCTCCCCCCTTGATGGCATCAGTTAAAATTTGGGGGCGAGCAGAAAAATTTATCCTCTTTTGGGCCCCTTGATTTTTTTAACCTGCCTTTTTGAAACCCCAAAACCCATTTTTTCATTTTAAAAGGTTTTTTCAGAAAATGTATTATCCCAGTGGGGGGGTACAAGGTTGCATTTGGGCTTTCCTTCGCTTTCATGTTGGACGGGGTGTGATGAGCTGATGACGGGGCATTTGTTGGGGGCCCTGACTGGGAGGAAAGAGGAGGTTTAAGGGCTGTTGGAAGCCCCGGGTTTCATTAACCCCTGCCCAAAAGGGTTGGGGACGGTGTACGTTTAAAATGGATTCACAGGGCCCTGACCCAGCGGGTGACAGGCCTGACGGTTTCCGGGAACTGAGGCCGTGGCAGCTTTTTTGTCGCCAGCATGGAAGGGCAAACCCTTTTTTGTACCTCTTCCCCCCATGTCCTACCCCCCTCTTTTTCTTTGCTTTCCACCTGAATTTGCTCCATGTTCAGAAAGATAAAAATTTGAGAAGGTTTGGAAGATTTTGGAAAACTCTTATTAAAGACGGCAAATCACAGTATTCTCAAATCCCTCAAATCCCAAAAAAAAAAAATTTCTGGATTCAAATTTAACTGCAAGGGGGCTTATCAACAAAGCTGGGCCCGCCCCAAAGTGAAAAAAACACCTGTTGAAATGTTACGGGATAATAAAAGGTTTTTTTGGCACCTATCAGTTTACCTTGGTGAAATACAAAAATTTCTGTATTCAAATTTTTAAATGCAAAGTAGTCTATCAACAAAGCCCCTTTACTGAAAAACCAAAAAAAATGAAAAAACACCTGGCCCGAAAGGGATACGGGATAATAAAAGGTATTTTTTGGCATTTTAACAATTCAAAACCCTTTGGGGACTACTAAAATTTCTGTATTCCCAAATTTAATGCAAAATAGCTCTATGAAAAAAGCTTTACTGACCAAAAGTAAAAAAAACAATGTCTGAAATGTTAAAAGGGGTAATAAAAGGTATTTTTTGGCCCCCCAGTTCAAACCCGTGGTGACTACCCAAAATTTTCTGTATTAAAAAATTTTTTTTTTTGCCCAAAGTGTTTTATCAACAAAGTGGACTGACCCAAAAATGGGAAAAAAAAAACCTTCTGAAAGTATACGGTATTTAAAAAATATTTTTTGGGACCTATCATACACCCGTGGTGAATTTTCAAAGTTTCTGGTTCAAATTTAACGCAAGGTGGCCCCTTTAAACAGCGGGCCTGCGCCAAAGGAAAAAAAACCTGTCTGAAATCTATACGGATATTTTAAAAGGTTTTTTTTTGGCACCAATGTAAAACCTTTTGGTGACTACAAAGTTGCTGGATTCCAAATTAACTGCAAGGTTTGGGTCATCAACACGCTGGCCTGCGCCAAAGTAAAAAAAAAAAACATATCTGAAATGTTTTTGGGATAATTTTAAAAAGGGATTTTTTGGGGACCTATCAAAACCCGTGGTGACTACAAAAATTTCTGTATTCAAATTTTTAAATCAAGGTGGCCCATATCAACAAAGGGTGGACTGGGGAAAAAAAAGAAAAAAAAAACAACCCATCTGAAATGTATATTTATATAAAAAGTGGGTTTTGCACCCAACAAATTTGACCTGCAATTACTAGAAAAGAAACTGTATCCTTAAAATAAGGCAAAGCAATGTCTAAACAAAGTTTTTTCTGTGCAAAACCAGTACCTTTTTGAGCTTGTCTGGGGTTCGCCCGTGGCCCCCCCCCCCCCTCCCGTGACTTTTCAGCGGGTTGATGTCCTTTAAAATTCTCTGCCTAACTACCTAAAAATCTCAAATCTCTTTACTATCTAACTTCTAAGGATCACAGCTAAAAAATTTTAGCGTCTCTGTGAACAAAAAGAATTTAATTTTGCTGAGGGTGTTTTCACAAGGCAAACGCACGTCCCCAATGCATGAGCGCTGACCACAATGATGGAACAGGAAGTGGGTTTTTCTATCTAAAACGAGGTTTTGTGTTTTTTTTCAGCCAAAACTGCAAAATATACAAAATCCCCGTCATGACGTCGCACACCCCATTCACCCTGCTCTATTCTGTAAGCGATTTTCTGGGCCCCCAAAATGACAGGAAGGCCGAAAATTTGGGACGATTTAATAATTAAAGCACTGATTTTAAAACCCAAATTATGGTTTATCAAAAAAAACCGGGTCAACGTTTAAAAAAGTGCCGATTTTAACTTTGTTGATAATAATCGCTCAATACTACTGTCTACCAAAATCCCCATTTTTATTTCCATCATAATTTTACTAATTGACAGGTTATTAAGTATAATTGTACTTTATGTATCCTTTGGCCAAGTGTATGACTTTAAATTTATTCACATTAAACTTCTCTTGCCATTTTTCTGCCCAAGCCTCCAACTACATCTCTTACAGAGCTTTGTGTCATCTGCAAATAATGCAAATCTGCTCTGTAAGCAATCTACAAGGTCAATAATAAATGTTTTGAAAAGAAGAGGGCTTAGCTCTGACTAGTGATAAGCGATTGTGTCAACTATAGTTATAGAGTCAATAGTCGATATCAATTATCATGACGATAACCGATAGTCGATAACAGATTATCGCCGATGACCATTAAAGTCTATGGGAGAGGAACAACACCTTCATTCTTAAACCCAAACAGGGCTGGAGAAGCTGGAATTAACATCCACAACAGTAAACTGGATGCGTGCTACATCTTAGGCAAGACAATTAGGCAACAAGAGTCACAGAAAAAAACAGACAGACTATTCACTATCCCTGTCCTGTTCCATAGTATGACCCTTAAACCTGCATGACCAACAATTTAAAAATTGCCAGAAGGCAGTATTATTTGAAACATCATTTTAGTTGAACTGGACATTGACTATACCTGTCTTGTATCACAGCATGACCCTCAAACCTGCATGACCCACAGATTAAAAAGTGCCAGAAAAAATAGTCTTTGAACCATCATTTTAATTGAACTGGACATTGACTATGCCTGTCCTGGACGGCAGCAAGACCCTTAAACCTTTCTGACCCACAGATTAAAAAGTGACGGAAGAAATTAGTCTTTGAACCACCATTTTAGTTGAACTGGACATTGACTATGCCTGTCCTGGACCGCAGCATGACCCTTAAACCTGTCTGACCCACAGATTAGTGCCGGAAAAAGGAGTCTTTAAACCACCATTTAAGTTATATGGATTACATATGGCGGTTTTGCCACCACTGACAACAGGCGGCAGTTACTATGAAATAATGTATAAACCAATTTGCATACTAGTGCACGATTAGCGCCAAACTGAGACACACTCAGTGAAATAGAAGTATTAAAAAGTTATAAGGATTAATATGGCGACTTCACACCACTGACTACAGGCACAATTTACTATAAAATATGTATAACACAATTTGCGTACAACTGAGCTCTCTGCGCCAACCAGACGCACGGAATTCAATAAGAGTATTTAAATGTTATAAGGATTAATATGGCAGCCTTCGCACCACTGACTACAAGCGTAATTTACTAGGAAATATGTATAACACAATATGCGTACAACTGAACTCTTTGCGCCAAACTGAGACGCACGGACTGCAATAAGAGTATTTAAATATTATATGGATTAATATGGCAGCCTTCGCACCACTGACTACAAGCGTAATTTACTAGGAAATATGTATAACACTATATGCGCACAAATGACCTCTTTGCGCCAAACTGAGACGCACGGACTGCAATAAGAGTATTTAAATATTATATGGATTAATATGGCAGCCTTCGCACCACTGACTACAGGCGTAATTTACTAGGAAATATGTATAACACAATATGCGTACAACTGAGCTCTTTGCGCCAAACAGACGCACGGACTTCAGTAAAACTATTTAAAAGTTATAGGGATAAGTTAAGCCGGTTTTTGGGAACACTGACACGCAGTGATTGCAATAGAACTGAAAACACAGGGACAATTTCAACTGCTAGCAGAGGTCTGCTGGCCAAAAAAGTGGTAGAAAACAATTCTTTTTCAATTGAAGATTACAGAACACACTGAGCTGCAAAATATCTTCCTTTCAAATGCTTCTCCTCACGTGATCACCTCTCTTCAGAAGACTGCTGGCACTCCAACACAGGCTTCCGGTTATCCTGGCTTCAGCCAGTTTTGTTGAGGCACAGGAAAATGTACAAAACAAATCAAAACCTCGGCCGTCTGGCCACTAACTAAGTATATGATGTTCCTCTCTAATGTGTGGTCAAGGCCTATCGCCAATGCACCACACACACGTTACCAGTACTCACTGGTTCTGGCTTCTCTCAAGCCTCTTGGGGGCAAGAGCCTCTCCCTAGCTCATCTGTTGCACTGCCAGATAGCAGACCACGCCCCCCTGATCACCTGGCGATACAGGCTTTTTATAGGCCAGGTAAATCCTGGAGCTGGAACCGAACCTGGCCTGGAATGTGGGGACCTGGAACGTGGGAATGTGGGAACAGCCACCCACCCATCTGCAGCTGTTCCGGGAAAGCCAACCCATAATGGCTGGACATCAGCTGTACTACGTAGAGTGTCAGCAACCTAATGTTGCTGACCGATAACACTTGGCTTCCCCTGCCGAGACTAGTCCCTCGGTGGCACATTTCTTGCATTTCTCCTGCCGTACGCCACCTAGTGGCAGCACCATAAACTCATTTGTCGATTTAACTAACCTTTAAAACCATCTTATTAGAAACTCTAATTCATCCTTTGTTTGTCAGCACTGATTTAATATGCAGCTCTTTTTTATTAGAGCTTTATAAATTCAATTAAAATATTGCAAAAATTAAAAAATAACATGGGAAAGCTGGTGCAAAAAAAGTAATAAAAATCTCATTAATGTTAGAGAACAAGATAATTCACTTCTTTACAAAGTAGCTGCAATGAGATGTTAAAAGTGTTGGCTACAAGTGACCAAATTGCTTTCTTTTCTGCTGTTTACTAAAGAGTGTTTGGATATAGAACAACATTTTCACCAGTGACAGATCAAAGCTTAGCATACGTAATAGAAACTAAGCACAGCATGTCTAGTGCTTTCATCTTCAAATTCTGCATTTGCTTAACTTCTTCATCGGTAGGGGATCCCGATACCTTATGCTAATAAAGAATTTGCTAACCTGAAAAATTTTTTATTTATAGCAAAGTTTATATGTTTCTCTTTTACTGCAAGAATAGCACTATTTGGATTTCTCTGAACTTTGGGCCACATGTATGAAAACTGTCTAGGTCTAAAATTCACTTTGTTGTCTATAGCAACCAATCAGAGCACCCCTCTCATTTTTCCAGAGCACTGTATGAAATTTTAGGGGCGCTCTGATTGGTTGTTATGGGCAACAAAGAGAGTTTTAGACTTAGACAGTTTTCATACATGTGGCCCTTTGTGTTTAAAAGATAAATTCATTTAGGTTTTTGTTTAAGAAACCATGTATTTTAATATATTCAAATTTTGTATGTTTAAGATGTCTCCTAAATATTTCTGACGCATATAAGGCTGAAATAATACAAATATTTTTTTTGTGGCAGAGCATAACACAGGAGTGTTTATTAATCAAAAGGTGTATTAGTCTTTCCTTTAAATTTTATCTTTTTTGCATGTAGCTATTTCCAGCTTTAGTTAAAAGAATTAGAAACTGACACAAAAACTCCATGTGTGAATCCAGCCTTAAAGGAGTTGTCTCATTATGAGCTTTCAGCCTGTCAGTGAGCCTGGTAGTTGAATTGAGGGGCGTGCTTCTTGGTCTGTCTCTTCTGCTCCCTCTTCCCCCCTGCCATCAGCACACAGGCAGCTCCTTAACTTCTATACAGCAGGGGGGAGGAGGGGCGAGGGGGTTTGCTGCCAGAGTTAACCCTGTGTGTGCCTGCCTAGGTCTGTTGCAGGAGAGGGCTGATCTGAGTGTAGAGAGGAATGTGAAGCTGTGTGCTAATAGCAGAGCAGAGGGATGCAAGTGTTCCTATATCCCCTGCTTAGCTTACAAGTCTCCACATCTCCAGCAACAACAAATCCTGTCAGAACAGACACAGGGCAGCTGGGAAGTGTTACTATACTCAGGATGTCTCACTAATACAGGAGAGCATGAAGTATTCACATGCCTGATCTGTCTAGTGACAGTTCCACAGACACATCATGATTATAGTAACACACAGGGACACTGCTGACACATCTATCTGTGTAGAGTGCAGGAGGAAGCAGGCACACACAGGGTTAATCCAGGCAGCATGGACAGAGAAGCCAGAGTCCTCCCTCCCCCTCCCTCCACTACAGAAGCATTCTGTGCTGGAGGGGCTCTCTGCTCTGACCTGGCTTCAAAGGTTGATGAGTCATACAGACCTGACAGCCAGTAAGATAAGGATCAACAGGTCTGTGGCTATAGAGATTTGAGAAGCTGATGCACTCCTGCTAACAGGGCTAACTCAAAATCAGTAGGACATTTGTAATGAACATATATTGCAAAGCTGCTTGTTTTTTAAAGATCTTTTAATTAAAACCCAATCATTGTAGCGAGACAACCCCTTTAAAGAATTTCAGTGAAATTGATCATTGATCAAAGAGCAGTCTAGCATCTGGATTACAGAACTTCTTGTTATTTCAAATAATTTTCTTACTCAATAAAGGTAACATTCTAATATTGTTATTAAAAATGCTAGAAAATAGGATTTGTACAATAGTATGTACCGTATGTACTCTGGCACCAACTGAATAAAGATTTAGGTTCCAAATGAGGGAAGCACTGAGTTACTTATATCAAAGTAATGCTTGTATGACTACAAAATAAGGCCACTAAAAAAATGGGGGTTTAAAACATGTTCAGACAGAGTTTGTTGTCATGTGGAATCTACTAATATTTTTAATGAGAATCCACTCAATGTTTAATATGGTTCATAAGGCAAACTGACACTATTGAGGTCACTACTGAGGCCAATTTGGAATTGATATGATCCCATCTTGTGAATTTTGATTCATATATTAAGTAATAACCTAAGGCCTTTTCCTTGTAGCAGAATTATATATATATATATATATATATATACATAGTGAGTGAATTAAGTAACAACTTATCTTTATTTATCAGTAGTGCCTAATACTACCAGTCTGTTTGGACCCATCCATGCAAATTTTTCTATTGCCTAAGCATTTTCTGTCCTCTGGTGGATATATACTTTATATTGGCATTATTGGGCATTCTATCTAACATCTCTAACTGATATAACCCCCTGAGCAACTGTTATTAATACCATATAAATGGGGAAACGCGTCGGGAACAGACAGGTTATTTTTCCTAGACCTTTCTTGCTATGTCTACTTTTGCCTAACTTTGTATGATTTGGTACTATACTAACTAAAACATTACAAGGAGAGCCTCTGTATAGTGGGGAAGCCGTTCTTTGGCTGATAGTTCTGCCGGATAGGTTGTCATTGGACCATCTGTTTCCCCGGTTTGGATATGATGGATTTAATGAAGAGTGGATATCAATCTACGCACCATCCTCTAGGTACCATGAGTAAAATAAAGTTTACTAATTGTTATAGTGATCTCGATATACCCTGAAGTGACTGAAGTGACTGCCATTAACTACCACAGATTACTTTGTGGCAACTAAGTATATCAAAATGTTATATCACTATTGATCTGTTTTTTTTTAAAGGTATTTAGTGAATGTTACGATATGATTTTGTGTTGATGGGACTAAAAAAATTTTTTCTGTTAGTGATTTCTAATAATGAGAAATGACACAGGAAGAAAGTATTGAACACGTAAAGAAAAAGAGATACAAAATGACATGGAAAGTCCTGACACCAGATGAAATTTATCAGTATTTAAAAAGCTATCCTGCCACTTAGTGAAAAATAATATCAGCTGGTTCAGCTCATGACCTACGAAGAGGTGTCTCATTGCCAAGGTGCCACACAAGAAACATCTTATAATGGGTAAAACCAGTGAGCTGTCTCAAGACCTTTGCAACCTTATTGTTGCAAAACATACTGATGGCATTACTTACAGAAGAATTTCTAAATTACTGAAGGTTCCAGTGAACACTTTTGGGGTCATAATCCAAAAGTGGAAAAAATATAATTTCATCATAAACCGGCCACAACCAGGTACCTGCTGATTAGAGGTCTTTCTGTCTGAAATCTAGTAACAAATGATTGGCCCAGAAGTCAGCTTCACATGGGTTTGTTTTATAATGGACCTTTAAGTCTGTTATTGCATCAGAGCTGACTTCTAGGCCAATCACTTGCTGTAAGATTTCAGTCAGAGGAGTGAAAAGAATTATCAGAAGAGTTGTCCAAGAGCCAAGAACCCCCTGTGGAGAACTACAGTAAGGCCTAGAATCATCAGGTACAATTGTTTTAAAGAAAACAATAAGTAATGTATTCAACCTTCATGGCGTGTATGCATACTCACCACGCAATACACAATTGCTGAACAAAGAGTATGTTCAAGCGGGTTTAAAGTTTGCTCAACATCATTTAGACAAGCCTGTGAAATACTGGGAGAATAAAGTCTGGTCAGGTGAGACTAAAATGTTACTCTTTGGATGCCATAATACACACCATGTTTGGAGGTCAAAGGCATTGCATATCACCCCAAAAACACCAAACCAACAGTGAAGTTTAGAGGTGGGAACATAATGGTGTGGAGCTGTTTTTCAGCATATGGCACTGGCAAACTTCATATAATTGAAGGAAGGATGAATGGACAAATGTACCTAGACATTCTTGATAAAAATCTGCAAACATCTAGCAGGATGATGAAAATTAAATGAGAATGGACATTTCAGCAATACAATGATCACACAGGCACACAGCTGAGGAAACTCTCAGTTTCAGAGAAAGAAACTAAAGCTGTTAGAATGGGCCAACCATTCACTGGACCTAAATCCAATAGAAAATCTATGGAATGAACTAAATCTCAGAGTTCATAGAAGGAGCCCAGGGAACCTTCAGGATTTGAAGGGTGTTTGCATGGAAGAATAGGCTAAAAACCCACCTCAGCAACGCATAAGACTAGTTTCTCCATACAGAAAGCGTCTTGAAACTTCGGGATCAACAAAGGCTTTTGTATGAAGCATTAAATACATTTCTATAAGAGCGTTCAATACTTTTCCCCTGTGTCATTTTTCATTATTACACGTAACTTAAATTATGGACATCTATGGTTTGATTTATTTTACTGTGTGGATTGGATGGGTTGTTAATGATAACCTAGAGAATTTCATGTCAATAGCACCTTTTGAAATATGTTTAAATAGAAAATTGATGACACGTTCAATACTTATTTCACTATACAGTGAAGGAAATAATTATTTGATCCCTTGCTGATTATGTAAATTTGCCCACTGACAAAGACATGAACGGGGCCCAAATTTTTTTAAAGGGTGGGTTTAAATTTTTTAAACATAAAAATATCCGGGAATTTAAAATCCAAAAAATTTCCCTTTGTATAAATTTTTTTTTAATTGACGATCCGCTCCGTTGGCGCCCCCGGGCCCGCCCGGGGGGGGGGTTTTTTTTTTAGGTCCCGGATCGCCCCCTTGGGTAAAAACGGATTTGGAAACACTGACAGCAGGGTTGGGTTTTTTAACTCGGGCCCTTTTAACCAGCTTTTTTTAGGCCAGGAAAAAACAAATCAAAACAAAACCTCGGCCCGGGCTGGCCCAATTTTAAAATCACAAACGGTCGAACCCCCCCTCCTACCAAGGGCCTGGGCCCTATCGCCAAGCCCATCACACTTTCCCCCACTGGGGTCAGCTTTTCTAGAGTCTTGTGGGGCAAGAGCCTCTCCCCAGCCCCTCTGTTTCCCACCCCCAGGTCGCAGACCACGCCCCCCTGATCACCTTAAATAGGAGGCCTCTTATTTGCCCTACGGGATTGGCCCAAAAATGCCCCGGAACGTGTGGACGGCCCCCCCAACCCCAATGCTACGGGCCGTCCCCGGGGAAAGGAGACCCCCTACCTGGCTGGGAAGGGCCCTTTTTAGCTACCTGTTTGGGGTTTTTTAAACCAAATTTTCACTTTAAAACCAAACAAGTCCCCCCTTCCCCCACCGAACCCAGAAAATTCGGTGGCACGTTTGTAGGAAAGGGAAACCCCTGCTGAAATTAAAAAAACATAACTTTTAAACAAATGAATAAAGTTTTGGGGAAAAAAAACGAAAAAAAACCCTTTAAAATATACCCTATCAAGGGGCCCGTCTACCTCAAAAAAAGGGGGAAAACGCCCCAATAAAAGGGGGGCCCCCCCACTGGGGCCCCAAACTTAAACCCCGTTTCCCCAGCTACATCAAATGAAAAAAAGGGGAAAGAAAAAAAAAAAAACAAAAACACATTAATTCAAATGGAGTGCACAAACAAAAAAATAGCTGTGATAAATAAAAAAACAACAGACAATATACGTTTGAAGTTCAAAAAAACGAAGAATTGATGATGCGTCATATAAATAAAATCAATAAAGCATAAATATTCCAATATTCCAACGCGTTTCCCCCCTAATACTGGGGTTCATCAGGGAAAAAAATTTCAGTTGATAACAACAATACGGAACATCTAAGAAAAAATCAACAAAATGTATGCAATAAATATAAACTCACGTCCCTTAAATGATGGAAAACAGGGCTGGTAAGATAGAGGACGGGGGTCCAGGATAAGTCAGTTCGATCCCCGCTATCTGATTACTGAGACAGGTCCAAGCAGTAACTGGTCCAAGCAGTAACAGGTCCAAGCAGTAACTTATCCTGGACCCCGTCCTCTATCTTACCAACCCTGTTTTCCATCATTAAGGGACGTGAGTTTTATTTATTGCATACTCTTGTTGATTTTTTCTTAGATGTTCCGTATTGTTGTTATCAACTGCAATTTTTCCCTGATGAACCCCAGTATCTAGGGGGGAAAAGCGTTGGAATATTGGAATATTTATGCGTTAATGATAATCTTTTTTATGGGCGCATCATCATTTCATTTGTATTTTTGAACATCAAACGTATATTGTCTGTTGTATTGTTATTTATCACAGCACTTTTTTTGTTTGTGCACTCCATTTGTAGTATATGTGTTTTTGTTTTTTTTTTCTTTATCTTTTTTAATTTAGATGTAGCTAGGGACAGGGTTAGTTTAGGTTCCAGTTTGGGGGCGCCCTTATTGGGGCGATTTCCCCATTTTTGAGGTAGTGACAGGTCCTGATAGGGTATATTTGAGGGTCGTTTTCTTTCCCAACTCTTATTCATTCTGATTAAAAGTTATGTTTTATGTATCTTTTTTCTAGGTGTTATACCTGTAGTTGTTTTGGTTTAAATTGTATTGGTATACCCAGAACTTCATTCCATTATATCAAGGGTTCTCTACACCTATACATCGTGCTTAAGTAGAGTACATGGTAGTGTTTGTGACCCTGCTGAATTCCACATAGTGGCAGAGACCTGCAACTGTGCACAGTCACTCGGCCACATCCCCTCCCCCTCTGAATAAGGCCGTAGGTCTTTTTCACCTTGTGCCATCACCCCTCCGGGATCAAAGCTCCTACTTTGGGGCAACATCTTCCTTTATTCTTCAGGGGCAGAGATGAAATTGTCCACACCCAACTCTGTTGTGGGCTCACACCATGCACTCAGCACATGTTGGGCAACCAATCGTTTACTGCTACTTACTATAGACATCACAACCCATGCACGCTCTGCTACACAGATGTTACCACCTTTCACCTGCATGCTGACCTTCACAGGGTTACTAGTGAAAATCCCAATACCAGCGCTATCCGGTCTTGTAGTCTTCTTCCATACCCAGGTTACCCTGGCATTGTCCCCACTGGGCAAAGTTTTCAATATCGTGGGTCTCACATCAGCAAAAGGCACCTGGTTAGTCCCAGCAACCACACTAATGTCACCAGAAGTTGTAATGACAGCACACCTGTCAGGGTTTCTATCCACCATGGCCACTTGGGGCGCACCTGAGCCCAAACCTACTACCTCTTTGTCTGCAGGAATACAATTCGACCTAAACTTCTCTATGTCCCAAGTCCTCTGGTCCTCACTGACCATCTCCTGCCTTTTACAGCCTACTACATCCTCTAATTTCTCTGGACTAGCACCCACCGTGGTATATGGTACATCTGTGCTACCCATAATCTGCTGGTCAATAATCACAGGGTTACTGTAGGCCCTCGCTACCTCTGGGAAACCTCTACCGCTGATCTCAGCTTCTCTACCAGGTGGGTTTCTAATGTCTGAGGGCTCACTTGTCCCTCCATACACTTGACGTACAGCAGTGGGAAGACCACATACATGGCCTGTTTCCGTTTTTTCATGCAATATCCTTGCATGACCACAGGGGTCCCTAGTACTCACCTGAGCTTTACAGCCCCTAACAGGTGTTTGACTTGTGGTAACCCTCTGTGCAGGCTTACATATCACTATAGGGGCCACAAACAATGCATATTCCGCAATACAAACCTCACCACAATCAGCAGGCATGCTAATGGTTTCAGCGTCACCATTGGCAACCTCTATAGACACTTTGTCTGCCATGATGACCTTACCTGGCACCTCACCAGGGACAGATGATATCTTCCCCTGTGCACACTTCTCACTGGCGCTTTCTAGCAGCAGACACTCTGTATCAATGGGTGGAGATGTTTCCCTCACATCCCTATATACCCATCTCTAAGGGAGAACTCTCAGCTTCACTGGGATACTTCTATATCTTGCTCCCCATCAAATTCACAACAACGAGCGGGAGGGCACTGGCAGACACATTTATTACAGGGGACATTAGTCATAACCGCCGGCTATTACCTTTATAGTTCTCCCACTCATACACCAAACTGGCCGTGTTCACATTAGGCAACTCAGTCACCCTTTTTAGCCTCTGTAGGTTCAGCGGACATCTCGCTGCAAATGGCATCCATCTGCCGTTCGCCCCAAACCACAGGACATAATACCTCTGAGATACTGTTAATATGTTTCTCCATCACCTGTAAGGAAAATGTATCAGCTGCCTCAGAACCAGGCACCTCTTTACCATCTGGGGATTTACACCCGCTCACCTGCCTCTCACTTGGGTTCAAGCCTACACCCTCCTCTGTGGGGTCTAGCAGCTCACTCCTTCCATCACTGCAGTCTTTGTGACCAGGGCAGTAAAAGCTACTGGCAATACAGCAACCATTGAGGCAAGTGAAATCCGTAGTACTACAGAGCTCAGCATACATTTTCTCTACCTTTAGGTTCT